>CM061532.1:240903241-241181208 GCA_030545055.2 Neoaliturus tenellus | reverse complement strand
CTTTGCTGAAGATGTTCTGACGTTATAGCTCCATTTTAATAAAATTAATCCAACGTTGAACGAAAGATTTTCCACCTCGATCTTCTTCTCTTGAAGGGCAAATTCGTGAAGTATTTATCACTTGTCGTTGGGCACGCTACTTTTTGCACTTTTATAAGAATACCTAAAGTTAGACAGTATGGAACTTATTTGTCTCTCTTTCGCTAAATAGGCCTATTTCCTTTTTACTTGTAGGCCTATCAGTGTAATTAGTTGTATCGAGACCGCTGATTTTATTGTAAACTTACAAAAAATCATCATTTTGTTAAAATTTCTTGAACTAAATTATATATATAAAATAATTAAACTTAGATTCGATTCCTGCTTTGAATTTTTGTGTGCTGTAATGTCCAGAATTTTTTAATCGATGGAATAATTTAAGTTAGTTCGTTTTTTATCCTTTCATTAAAATTTATCATGTACTGCAGAACTACATGGTCATTCTTCATGTAGAATCACAAAACTTAATTTTTAATAGCAATAGTTAGAGTTCAATATTTAAAAAGCTAAAATGTCATTTACGTAGTTTCAATAATTTCTTAGTGAATAACATGCATCTGTAAACGCTTGGCTATGCGTGCAAGGCTTGCATTTCCCCCCGTGACTTTTCGCGTCCCGACATAAAACACGTATCGGCGCGGTGGTTACGCAAGGCAGGAAAGCCACAATCTGAGATGTGGCAATTGCCGCAGTAATCACCCTCCAGCCTATGTAAGACTCCACTGGGACTGTGACACACTTGACATTTGTACGACATCCTGGAATGTTCACACTCTCACGCGCTGAGTGAGAGTCCCAACCACGCGCCATTACGCTGTCGGGTAATTTGGTTGTTCGTGCATGGGTCGGTGGTAATTGGAAACGTGTCGACGTTGGTGCTTGGAGATGGAAAATATTTTTCAAGAAGAATAATATAGAGTAGGCCTGCATATCTTGTTAATTCGGATTCAGTAGGTAGGATAAAATTGTAAAATCGGGCTCGAAGGACCATAAATGAAGCAATATAGTTATTTATCCATATAATTTCTTCAAATCTAAAAGTTATTATAAAAGTTGTTTAGTTATTCTGCTTCTTTGAATTAATTCACTTTCTTTGGTAAAATTCAAATATTTCAGTCTTCGAAAAATTTTTACAATTTTGTATGATAGCTCAAATTTGGCATTTACCATTTTGCTAAACACCGAAAATTGTTTTTTGCTTATGAAAGAAATAGAAACTGACAATAATTACAACTCTTAATTGATGATATTTGTGGGAGCTTGCTCGATTTGTCGGTTCATGTGTGGTTTGCGCTCGTAGGCCTATGATTATTAATCAATCAAATGGCCGTATTAAGAGGGCGTTGGAGTGCCGCCATGTTTGGATTTATTTCCCATAAGAGCAATGCTAAACTTGTCCTCGGCATTTGTCATATAATTTGTTTATTTTTTGTCCGATTGGTTCAGAATAAATAGCGTTTGAATCACTATAAAATTTCACGTTCCTTTTGCGAGATCGATTCTTTGTAAATAATTTATAAAATTCTGTAGAAAATGTTTTAAAAGTAGTAAAATACTTGATTTGTTATTTCAAGTTAGTAAAAAAACACTAATTTTTATACAAAATTCCTCTCGCAAACAAAATCCGCCTTGATGAACCCTTTATTTAGAGCTATAAACCATAATTTTCTGATTATAAATAAAAGAGTTATTTGACATCCCGTTTAACATTGCTCTTATGGGGGAAAGGCGGAATTTGGGTTGACTCCAACGCCCTCTTAACTGAAAATTTACTCGTATCCTAACTAGGAGTTTTAGATATTTTGACCTTTAACTAATCGACTTAATATTAAAAAAATCTTTGAACGCAATATAGATAACAACAATATTGTTAACGACAGAAAAAGATACATTTACGTAGTCAGTTTATGCTGTTATTTATGCAAGTCATGTGTTATTGATTGATGTTATTTGTAACTAGTCCAGATCATTGGTGCTAATCGAACCTCTGGTATAATTACTCGTATTTCAGCAGACCAGACATGGTTACATACTTTGTAAAACATTTTTAAACTTTACAATGCGATTAAGTCGTAATTTTAATGTTATTTTTCCTTGTTGCAGGTGAGTTCACCCGTTTTCGAAATTCCATCCCCAGCCGGTATGTATACAGTAAACCATATAAGCAATGATAACGCCGTTGCACAACATACACAACTTGGCCGTTTGACCTTGAACTTTGTCAGTTGCAGAACTCTAATGGCAATCTCTGACTCAGTGTCGGAGCGTAATTGCTGGCAAGGTCACGTGATTGTATCATCCGATGGAACAATGGCCTTGCCACGTTACAAGTTCCCGGTCTGGCAATGGATTTCACAGGTGGTTACCGCCAGGTGTCTCGTACAGTAGATTGTATACGGGGCGTTTCACATGCCGGGGACAATGCTTTGCGCAATACCATTCGATAATATATGGATGTTGTACCAAGATTTAAGCTTTGGAACATGTCAGAAATTCAATTTTATAGAGTTCTAAAAAATGATGCAAAAAAGCCTTAGCATCTTTTACTTCAGTCGAAGTCAGGGGTACGATCTCTGGAAAGGGTGGGGGGACGGGTTTTATTCTATGCAGAACCTTTCCACAGTATCTCAGGCGACATTCTAAGTTAGTCGATAGCATAGGTTAACCTTTAGGTTTGACAGGAAAGGTCAGGGACAAAGTTTGGCCTTGGGCCAAATTAATTCATGAAGTTAGTGCGGTTTTGGTAAAAATGTTAAGTATAGGCTAGGTTGAAACAACAGTATAATTACTTCACAGGTTTGAAAATTGTCTTTGTGATTAGAAAGTTTGTTTTATAATTTCTTCTTCATTTTTGAATGCTTTACAAAATTGTTATAGGTCCTAGTATTCTTTAGTCTCATAACTTTGTGTTTGTGATGAACACTTGTTTAGTGATTCACATATTTAGAAATGACACGTTACTCAACCCTGCCAGAACCTTTGATTTTTAACAATATTTAAATCCCCCGAAGACGTGTCTAGACGCCCCAGACCAGTCAATGTATTCCTGACACCATTCCCTCTATTCATCCTCAACACCCGACAGCCATCCCCGGTCGCTACCCGCTGTGTTATCCGCCGCGGCGCCGCGTCGTCACGCTCTCCCATGCCTCCCGTGCCCGTCACTCCCCCAGCTGATCGCGTATCGTCGTGCCCGCCGCCATCAACCCGTCACCCCCGTCACCCGGCCTGCAATTAGGCGGTCAGTCGGCTTATGGAAATTGTATTACCGGCCTGGTATTGATCTACCTACTCTTTGTTTATGTTGCCGTTTTCGGTTCCAAATCATACAGGTGTAATTTTACAAAACCGCATCTGTTATTTGATTCGGTATTGATATTCACACCCCAGTATCAGAAAAGTTTGTGATGGTATTGGCTTTTAAATTTTAAAAGAACCCTCATCGTTACTAGGTAACAAAATACCTACCGTAGATGTGAAACTAGATGAAAACAACAGTAAATGAAACAGTTACCGTAATTAATTAATTTATAATTTAAGCTGTGCCTTACTCTTTCTGTCAGACATGTTAAAAGGTTCGAGCTCGTATTTCTAACTGTGCGCAGATACATCTCACGTTTTCCGTAACGTTGCCAAAGAGTATTGGCTACCGGTACTTTTTCCTATTAGGCATGCTAAAGACTTTTAGATCATCAGTCTATGTGCAGAACCACCTCTAGAAATATATTTCCTTAACAGTGTTATACATATGTGTTTCTCTGTGAGGAGAACTAATCTCTCTTTGCACCATCAGTCAATCCAACCCCTTAGGCCCGGTTCACACGAGCGTCAAAATACACTGCGTGCAAGCTGCGTCGACGCGGCGTCCCCGGTGCACACGAGCGTTTACGTGTGTACTGTTCCATTTGAGTACATGCACTGCTCAAACGCCGCTGCAAAATAAAGCTGCATCAACACAAACGCAAAACGCTCGTGTGCACCGGGCCTTACGCTTGCGAATAATTTCAACCTTATTTGAAGCTTTTACGCCTTAATTTTACAGATTGAGAAGAAACACCAGCGCATTTCTTGTTTATGTCCTTTCAAACACATGAGAGTGGTCTCAGAGAGCTACGAGCACGTGTTAGTAGAGGTTCAGAACAATATCTAGGTCTTAACCAATGAGCCAGCCATCGGGTGTGATCAATTCGTATGTTCTACACGACGTCAGTGAACATTGGCCGCGTGTAGCTAGCGACAAAAGCGCAAGAAGGCCGTGGACTTGACGGGAGGGCTTCTGCGGGTAGGTTTCTTTTCTCGTCGGCAAGTTTTCTCGTCCATAACTTTTCTCGTCGGTAATTTTTTTCCTCGTTAACTTTTCTCGTCGGTAACTTTTTTCCACAGTAAAAATTGTAATACTGTACTTAAGTTGGTTTAGTTTAGATGATCTCTTACCACAGAGAAGGGTTGCCTGGAAGTCGTATTTCGAAATTTATTTAGATCTGGACCGGCGAGAAATTTACCTTCTAGGAGAGGTCCCAACTTGGCACCTTGCAGCAAACCAGCCGTCCAATCCCAAGCATGCACAGCAGAGCAGACCCGTTTGTTGGCTGCATGGCTGTAGTAATAAGATGCCGGCCATCGGTAGTAACCAGTGATCAGCCCGGTTGGCCGCGCGTAGCGAGCGACAAAAGCGCAGTAGGCCATGAACTTTGGCACCTTGCGCCTCGCCGCCGGAGCGCCACTTTCCCGGGCTACTTGGGCGCCCCAACAACATTCCCGTTGCAGGTGACGATGGTAGGGGGTCTACCGGTATCCGTTGTGTGGGAGGCGGAACAACGCTTGCGCGATCGCGTTTGGCATTCGTTTGTTTGGTGTGCCGTAATTGTTTGATTTCATTGTGTTTTTTCATTCAAAATGTGTTCAAGTCATTCGTTTGGGAAATAAAGGATTTTTTAAGGTTAGCTGATATATGCGCGGTGATTCTGACAACCGGTCCAATATTTTTACTCGTATTTTATTTTGTTTGCTGGCGGTCCATGGAAATTTCAAATTTATTTTGTCGGATTCAAATACAGGTTTAACTTATTTAAACCACTCTAGGACTAGAACAAAACCTAGCAACTCCAACCATCTTTTAAATCCCAGTTAGTTGATTCCCCTTAACACTTTATTGGTAAAAATTTCGCCAAACGCATTTCAATATACTTTTCAAGTTGATTGGTTTGATCTTTGTCGAAAAAAAAACTTGCAAATTTCATTGATAAAAACTTGATCGAGTTGGAACCTTTCGGCAGATCTCCCCTTTCTAAAACTTGATTAAATTAAACAGTTCTCACTAGTCGACGGACTGTCGAGGGAGAGTGTTGCCAAAATACGACCGGCCATAAACGGTGAAATTTTCCCAAAGACTGGTCACCAAGATTTGTTTAGCAAGAGTTTGTTTGCAAGCTTGAGATTTAAATATTTTCCTTGATTAAAAGTCAACTCGATTATTACTTTTGTTAAATTCGTCTTATTTTTTCAATATTTACATTTAATAAAATTCTCTGAATTTTAGAATTTTCCTCGCTTTTTTTAAAGACTATTCCTGCGTTTTTATGGTGTTTGGTTTTTTTTAAAATATACTACAGTTTGCCGTTCTCTTCAATAACCTTTATAAGGAAATTTTAAAGCGATTTCCATATACTGAAATGGTATCGTTTCGCTTTGTAATTGATCCCTAAGGAAATCTACTGCGGTTTTTGAGTTTGCGGTCGATTTAGCGGGTCCGCTTCAGTTGACGCTTGTTTCCCGCTGTTTCCGGCAGAGAATTCATCACAACCAGTTGCGCAAGGCTGAACCAGAACGACACCGATAGAGTAAACAAATTGCAAATTACGGAAGTGCTTCGGACAAAGCACGGTAGGAGAATGAGGGTGATTCGTTGTACTTTCTCCGTTACATCAGGGGTGTCAGGAGGAAACAAAATGTCCGAATCCCTGCTACAACTCCAGCCCGCAGCGAATCTGACTGACGTTGCCATTTCCTCTCTCCAGAACAAATCTGTTTCCTTCGTTTCTGTCCTGTTTTCACCAAATTTCACTGTTCCGAAAGAGAGCTGGATTGATTGATGAAGAAATGTTCGTATTGAGGAAAGGATTGGATTTGATGGAAAGATCTTGAATGGAGGGAAAGCTTTCACGTTAAGAAGCTTACAGAGCTTACAAGATATTTTACTGGTCTTGTGTTCTCTGTTTGAGTTTATTATTCTAATCACAAGTAGTTCTGGTTGCTAGAATTATCAATAAAAGAAATGTTCCTTTAAGAAAGAGAATCGGCTTTTCCCTGAAAAGTAACTGAATTATAATGTGGATAGTGAGGAAGCTCTCTAGATTAGAAGCTTATAGAGGTATTAGAGAATAACCTTGCGTATTTTCTTTTCCTTATCGATGATCGTAATCACACATAGGTCATCACACTTATCTAGAATGATTAATGGAAATTATTCTGCAAGGGAAAACAATTATGAAAGTTCAATGATACCCATCGGTGGATAAAATAGCTTTCTCAATTAAGAAGCTAACAAAGATTGCAAGATAGTTGGTCTAGTGTTGCTTCTTCTTGTCGATTATTTTTATCATACGTGATTCGTTACTGCCCATGCAGCATTAGATTTCAGATTGCAGATAGGCTATAGGAATTCTCACCACCGGACTCGTTCTTTTTTTATTTAAATAAAGACAGTTTGTTAAGAGAAAAGACACAGTGTAAAGCTATTCTAAACCAATGGAAGAGTTTCCACTGCAAAACAGTTGGTTTAATTCCAGAAACGTTTCATTGTCAGACAGGAAGTAATTAATGGTTTGAGTAACGTCTTAAATGACCGAGAAAAGAGAAATGACCTCCTTCTGGTAATTGCTGAAAGTTAATAAATCAAGCTGGGGAATAAAAATACGAGAAATGAGAACGGATTTGTGTGACCATAAAATACTCGACATCTCAGTTTTAAAGTTTTTAATGGGTTGAAACCAAGACTTCCGCTCGTGTTCCTAATCAGTTTGACAATTTACATTGGTAATCACTACATTTACTACGTATTAATATTTTATTAAGTTATTGATCGTGGGGAAAGGATTTCCAGACAATTGATTAAGACGGGTTTTAGTTAGGCTTGCCATAATTTTACAGGACCAAACCGGGAAACTGGGACGCAAAGTATGATACTCAATCGGCCCCCTCCTCTCCACCACCCCAAGCAGTGTAAATGGAGAACGATTCGGTGGACTCAATAATAGAAAATTAAGCTTAGACTAAAAATATTTTGAAAAAAAAATCCATACAATATGTGATTTTATAGTCTGTAAAACTTAACATGTTTAAGATTGTGTAAAAATGATTAGTTAACTAAAAATAAAAAATAAAATGATAGGAGTTGTATAATTTTGGTGTTTCCTAAATATACTCAAAATGTAGGTCATACACCTTCTTGATTAAAAATAAAGTTGCAACAATAATAAATCGCCTTTTCTTGTCATGAACATGTGATTGGAACACACATTTTCCATAAAGTCAATTTCTTCCACATCACAATGCACTTGCCTAGCCAATGCACAATGCCTAGTCCAACCTTTATCTCCCACCTTACATAGGCAAAATTTCATTTTGACTTTAAATTTGATTGCCTCCTTAAAAGTGAATCATCATGGTAATTTATAGAAACTTTTTATTTTAATAAATCACTGTTTTCTCAATGTTTACACAAAACCGGGACAAAAGCAAACCGGCTAGGACACCGGGACATCAGCGAAAAACCGGACTGTCCGGTCAAACCGGTACGTGTGGCAAGCCTAGTTTTAGGTCTAATGAGATATATTAGTGGTTATAATACATATGTAAACCACGTAAAAGGCACAGTGGTCAGTCGTAAAAAATGTTGAAGGTTGACGTAATTATGACAATGTTATCCTCCATTGGCATTCTGTAGAAATCAATGAAGCAATAATACCTACACACGTCACAGTGAATTTGAGGGTTTTATAAAATTTTCAGGAATGTTATGAGTTTGTATGTATGTTTTTGCTGCCATGTAGTTTTTATGAGCACACTTATTTTATCCCCAGACAAGTGAGGATATACAAAAGTCAATACGTAAAATAGAGTTTTGTTTTATTTCCCAGGACAAGGATTGCATGCGTTTCTATTGTTGTTAGAAATTAAAGCTAAGTTAGTTACCCAAACTAAATAAACTGTCTTTATTATTAAATTGCGTTATTTGATTAAATCAGTCAAATAGAAAAGGGCAAGAATGTAAACGAGAAAATAATGTTACACGTAGTAAAATCGCGCGAAATTCGGAGCCAAATTTCCAATTGTATTCTGAACTGCGACTCAAAATATACATTTGATCCTAAATATAAATTTTACAAACAAAAGGCTAATCCATGAAAAAAAAAAAAATACTATTGGTATAACAACGAACGATCGTCAATTCCCTATAATCATGAGCGACTGCGCGGTGGCGGCGAGCACTGACTCGTTGAGTGTGGAATGCCCTAACTAGGCTACCGTGTCACAGAGCACTGCAGGTGATGCAATCTTATCTGATAACTATCAACTCCATCACTCCTGCCACAGCTTATCTACACTCTCGCGATCCAGTTACAAGTCGGGCGACCACTTCATTTCTCAAAAGTGGATGTCCAATCATGAAGAATCATTGATGGGATGCGATTTTGCGTTGGTCACCGTAGGATTGCAAATTTACTTTCCCGGCTGAATTGAGTATCAAATAAAATCTTGGGGGAATAAATTAAGAGGTCAAATTTAGTCAAGACAATTCTCTTTTTTTTAACCATTCTTGATGATGATTTACTAATGACGTGACACCAGTAATGGTGTTAGAGGTTAAATCTGGAGGTATATCTGGACCAGCCATAAAAGTTACGTTAAGAATTCAAAATTAAAGCAAAATCTTAATAAGGTTTTAATTTAAAGATGCATTTTTATATTAATCGCAGTAACCTAAACATTTTGACACAGACAATAACATACTGTACAGTACAAAACGACATTCTTACACTTAAAAATCAAATAATAAATAAATAAAAATGGTTTTCCTCTCGTGTAGCGCGTATTTCACATGGACCACAGTACATTTGTTTTGACTAAACAAAAGACTCAACAAACCAACCAAACTGCAACTAACAATCACAGTTAAACAAAACGCAACTACACCCGTTATCAGCAGCATTGTGTGTAATTGGCCGCAGTCAAGCGAGCGTAGCGAACGAGGTGATTAACAAACAATCAAAGCTGAGTGTGCATATCGTTATCGTCCATGTTACCTTGTATGCGGTCATCGTTCACTACATAGGAATGATCTATTTGTTCATTAGTAGCTATAATGAATGTTTCTCTATATCAGCCTGGATTTTTGTATAATACAGGGGATAAAAAAGAAGTATGAACTTCTAATGTTGTTCGAGTTCAAGAGAAGTGGTATTCAAGGGACTTTTATTTTTTAACGTAACCCATCACCCATCAAAAATAAGACGCATTTGGTCTAGACTAGTATATGTCAGCGCACAAGAAGAGGTTTTAGAATATGTATACAGTCAAATGGAAGTCGTTGTGACGGGGTAGCGGAATTCTACCCCAGGAAAAGTACCCCCATGAAAAACGCTACGTCATTTTGACGTCACGAGGGGCGGAGCTTAAAGTGGCATAGAGTTTTGGCTCGCGGCCGGAAAAGTACCCCCAGTTTTATAAATACATTATTATTTAATTTGGTTGATCTAAATTAACATTATAGCAAACCAAACACCAGCCGGATTTCTACCCCCGGAATTCTACCCCCGGAATACTACCCCCAGCAAAACTACCCCCAGCAAAACTACCCCCAATGGACTAGACCCGGAATACTACCCCCGGAAAACTACCCCCGGAATTCTACCCCCAGCAAAACTACCCCCGGCAAAACTACCCCCAATGGACTAGACCGGGAATCCTACACTCGCGAAAGTACTTCCACGTACACAATTCCTTAAGTATTTAACAATTAATTGTTATTTTATGTACGTGTTCTGCTATTTAAAATATTTCTATTATAAAATAATAGAAATGTTAAGTTTATATTAATACAAACTTGCCCTTCGGGTGATCTCTACCCTCACTCGCCGTCAAGTTGTATAATAGGCCTCTATGCTTTAGTTTTATATAACCAATCTTTCCTCAATCCTTTACAGGCTTTTAGCTGTATGGTTTTATTGACATTAAATAAAATATATACATTACCGTACCATGATATACTTTGATATTAGGTTTATAATTTTCAGCACCTAGGGGCCAAATTAGCTCGGTAAACTTAAACAGTAATATTTTTTGGTAGTAATATCAATAATAAAATATGGTAATATCATTTACAGACAGCCCGGTGCAAAAAGGCTTATTTCTTGTTCAAGACGAGCTCGTTCGCTCCACTCACTCGCCTTTCAGCTTCCTTTTTCTGTGCTTTCAGACTGTTTCAATGTAGGCCTAAGGGTTTCGTGTATATTTGTTAAAACACATGTTGAATGTGTAACACTTGGATTCTAATTATTTAGTTAGCTGGTGTTTGCTTTATTCTTTCTAATTCTTTTCTTTTAAATTCAAATGTAATTCTACAAATTGATTTGTTGTTTTATATACTTTTACATTACTTTTATTCTTATTCATAACCAGCAGTATGAAATACGGTTAAAAAAATTATAGATTAATTTCATCACAAAAATAGTACCATTTAATAATTTAGTAATTGGCTGCCATGCAAAACTACATGTTTATACTAGAACACATAGGCCTATTCTGCACTTTGACAGTTGAGTCTACTGTTTTCATTATTTTTTATTATTTTTTTTAACTCCATAAAAAATCACATTTAATATAAAGACTGATGTTAAGATTTTAAAAATTTGAATTAATGATTATTAAGAAATAAGATTTTTTTTCTTGCATAGAGACCTGTATTTATATTAAATTCATCCCAAAACTATGTTATCTGCAATGTTGGAAGAAAATGGTTTTAGCTGTTGAGATCCGTGTGCAAACATACACACATACAAATATATAACTTACTCGTATTACATATAGGATAGGATACACTTTATGCTTATGTAACTTAACTCACGTTTTGTAAATCTAGATAGTCTGAAAAGTATATAACTCAATATATCTAGTACAACCAGTAATACGGTAATAAAATTTTACTGCTGAGTAAAGATCTTGTCCATCTCGGAGGCGAGTATATGTGTATATGTTTATCGTATGGCTAATTTAGCCAGCCACCAGGTTTTAGAATAAATCAAGACTCGGAGGCGAGTGATCAGAGTGAACAAAATTCCTTCAGATTTTTGTGAATATTATTATTCCGATTCTTCTCTATTTAACTTTCAGGTTTGAAGCACTACATTGTCAACTAATAAATATTATGTAACACCTGATCATGAATGAACTTTGAAGGAAATTTCTGCTTTCTTTTATCAGTTGCTGCATACACATTTTTCCAAACAATATATAAAAAATACCTTAGATAATAATACCATTAATTTATTATATTGTTTTGTAAAATATAACATTAAACCAATAACATTAACTCATCATCACCCACAATTACATTTTCATCAAAAAAGCATTTTCAAAAACACACAGCTAAAAGCCAATTAAGGATTAAAAATTAATAAAGGATTAAGGATGAAAGGAAGATTGGTAATATAAAACTAAAGCATAGGCCTATTATAGAACTTGACGGCGAGTGAGGTAGAGATCACCCGAGGGGCAAGTTTGTATTATGTAAATTTAACATATTATTATTTTATAATAGAAATGTTTTTAAATAGCAGAACAAGTACATAAAATAACAATTGTTAAATACTTAAGGAATTGCGTACGAGGAAGTACTTTCGCGGGTGTATGATTCCCGGTCTAGTCCATTGGGGGTAGTTTTGCTGGGGGTAGAATTCCGGGGGTAGTTTTGCTGGGGGTAGTATTCCGGGGGTAGAATTCCGGGGTAGATTTCCTGGGGGTAGTATTCCGGGGGTAGAAATCCGGGGGTAGTTTTGCGGGGGTAGTTTTGCTGGGGGTAGTATTCCGGGGTAGTTTTCCACCCCTAGTAAACTTACAAAACATTGCTTAAATTGTTCATTATAGAAATAAAATATAAAAGTGCGTAACCAATGATTGAAGTAGAGTATAATGTATTCTCTTCAAAAGTTCGCGGCCGGAAAACTACCCCCATACCTGTGACGTCAAAATGACGTAGCGTTTTTTCATGGGGGTACTTTTCCTGGGGGTAGAATTCCGGCGCCCCGTTGTGACGAATTTAACAATTTTCTAGCATATCAGTATCGTTTTCATATGAGTTCCTGAGTGTCGAAGCTTCTTGAAGCTCCCTATTCCAAAGAGAGAATAAAGCACTGAAGTAGTACGGCAAAGTAATAGTAGCGCCGGACCCGTCACAGCCTGCGGACTGGAATGATGACGGAAGACAATGTAAAATTTTGTATACCTCCGCAGCATAATTACAGGGTCACCCGCTAGTTTCGTAGAAATCGGAACAGTTTGCGCATTGCTGCATTTTATGCCGTCGTGGTATAGGTCGCATAATACTGTACTATTATTATTAGTTCGATGCTCTGAATATTCAAAGCTTGCGAGTTTGATTGACTTGGCATAAAAAATCTGGTATGCGACTTTTTGGTAATCAAGTAATGCCTTATTGTACCTTGTGGCCATAAAGTAGTTCAATCTTAAGTGGCTAACACTTCCCTTCAACGCATGAGTTTGACACTTTGCAAATGTTATATCGTGGGATTTCATCAAGGGTCTTCCAACCATGGATCACTGAAGCTCTCAAATGCAGCAGTCTCTGTCGCGAATATCCAACACAGGAAATATAGCCTACTTCTCGATGACTCCTCTGTCGGCGTTGCCAGGACAATAGGTGCCCTTCTCCAAGAGCAAGAGACGAATAGTCCAACAAGCTACTTAGTTCGTTTTTGACAAGTTCAAGATATTGGTTTTTGCGGGATACCTTGTAAAAGATAACTTTTTTTGTCGATACTGGTTCCTGAGAGGATTTTTCAGTCCGTCTTGAATTCAAATCTCTGTGGTAACTGATCATCCAAACGAACCTTACCTAACCTAATCACTGCAATTTATAAGTCTTACCGTAGAGAAAAGTTAGACGAGAAAAGTTACCAGCAACAAGACGAAGCAAAGAAGGTTTGGCAATAGAGTATTCAAAATCGCAACGTCGCGGTATCGCGACATCTCGCCACGGTACGATTGATATCGCTGATCGTTACGTCAGCGGCCTGGAGACTATCGGTAACGCCTGAGTCACGTGAATGTTGATGACCGTCAAGGCTGCAGCCGAAGGTGGCCGACCCCGGCTTGTAGCTGGGGAGTCAATACTGTCATGTTCCAGCCGACTATCGGTAACGCCTGAGTCACGTGAATGTTGATGACCGTCAAGGCTGCAGCCGAAGGTGGCCGACCCCGGCTTGTAGCTGGGGAGTCAATACTGTCATGTTCCTGGAGACTATCGGTAACGCCTGAGTCTCGTGAATGTTGATGACCGTCAAGGCTGCAGCCGAAGGTGGCCGACCCCGGCTTGTAGCTGGGGAGTCAATACTGTCATGTTCCAGGAGACTGTCGGTAACGCCTGAGTCTCGTGAATGTTGATGACCGTCAAGGCTGCAGCCGAAGGTGGCCGACCCCGGCTTGTAGCTGGGGAGTCAATACTGTCATGTTCCTGGAGACTATCGGTAACGCCTGAGTCACGTGAATGTTGATGACCGTCAAGGCTGCAGCCGAAGGTGGCCGACCCCGGCTTGTAGCTGGGGAGTCAATACTGTCATGTTCCTGGAGACTATCGGTAACGCCTGAGTCACGTAAATGTTGATGACCGTCAAGGCTGCAGCCGAAGGTGGCCGACCCCGGCTTGCAGCTGGGGAGTCAATACTGTCATGTTCCTAGGTGATTTGCAGTGTACCACGAGTTGTACCGTGATTATTTCGTCATTCGAGATTTCGTCAGAGTATTTTAGCAACCAGTACTTTACGGCGGTGTGTACAATCGAGCGTTTATGTTTGCTGGATTGCTACATGGTTGTTCTTACCTGTGTAATGGGATTGTGTACCATAGGTTATAATTTTTATCTGAAATGCCTACGTAAGCTTTTGAACTCAAGGTTTCTTTTAATCCTTGGTGTGAAATTCTTACTAGTTTTTTTCATTCAGAACCCTTTTTCAACTAAAATCTCATTTCAAGAACATTTGTAATGTACCAAAGGGGCTTATGCAGGGTTGCCACAGACATTAAAAGTCAGGAAAAAATAGGGGGTAAGTGCCAAAAGTCAGGAAAATTTTGCAGTGGTACAATCCAACTGTCTCGATTTTCGACCGCTCTCATAAATCAGATTTACTAAGTAGTGGGTAAAATGTATTAATTTTATACATTAATTACCCATTAATAATGTATATTTCTATTGTGTTTTTCATTTTTATAATGCTAGTTTTTACTTTATTAGTGGAACACTTTGTTTTATTTTTAGCCAACTTCTCTACGTATATATGTGTCCGTTTAAACAAAAAATTTTGAAAGACACCTTTTATTTCGATGAAATTTGGTAAGGTGTAACACAGCGTTCTTCAGGTTAAGTTCAAAAACCAGGTTGATCGGACAGTCGGAACAGGGTTTTATGGGGTTTCAAAAAGGTCAAATTAGGGGTTTTAGGTATTTTTCACCCTAAACATTTTGAATCATCAATTTTCCAATTTTCAAAGAGACCATTCAAAAGAACTTTAAAAAAATAATTTAGTATTTTGAATCATTTACTTGGCTTCACCGGTTACGGAGAAAATAAAAAAAAACAAGTTTTCCATTTTTCCCATTATTTTTATGGAAAACCAATAAAACATGGTATATTGCTTATTTTTTAACATTTCCCAATAAAAATCGGCTTAATTAATGCAATACGTAAATACAATTTTTCCTTTTCTTTAGTTAATTAACTAAACCATTGGAAATTCGCTGAGTATTTCGCTGTGACTGGGGTATTTCAATAAAATTTTAGCAATGGGCAACTAAGGGAATGGAGGAGATTGCATTAAAAATATATTCCAAAGGAAATTCACTAAAGACAAAAAACGAGTCTTAATTTGTAAAACCCCGCAGTACAAAAAAGTCAGGAAAAATCTCTTAGGTTGGTCAGTAAAAGTCAGGAAAAATGGCCTCATAAAATCGTGGCAACCCTGTTATGTGGAGATGTAACATTGTTTCATGAAGACATGTAACCCAGCAAAGATAAGAAGTGGGTTCTCCTTTTCAACATTAAATTTTTCATTTCATAAAATAGGATTTTTTTACTATAGTTTCCTTTTACATTTTTAAAGCTGCGATAAATTCAAAATTGGAGGGACTACTCAATAAATATCTTTGTTTAAGCCGTATCTCATTGTTGCATCGTGGAATTTAGAATTAGGACAGAAAGATACTCAAAAGACTTTCAGATTTTCAAAAAACATTTCCATCCTCGACAAATTATGAACCCATTGCTTTATAAACATGTTCAATTAAAAGACGCTTCGCCAACCGAGCACGACAAAGCCGCATCAGCCGCAATACAGCGACCTGCTCCGCCGGGGCCGCGGCGGCAGCATTCTTCGGATGTCAAAGCCCCGGAGAGAGAAAAAAAAACACATTGTCTCTTTTTTCGACGACCCTGGGAACCAACGTAACGCCGGCCAATTCATAAACAATAACCCGCCTTTGTTTTGCGGCCGCAAACATGTATTTCCCTCCACTTGCATTGCATGACGCAACAAAAACATTGTCCTTGGTGACGAAAGGACGTGGTGAAGTGCATCGACTTCAATGTCTCCGTTGGAATATGTTCTTAGTAAAAAATAGTAACTTATTTGATATTAAAAGTTTGTTCTTAATCGAAAGATATGTGTAAATTGCAATCACTACTTTGGTGCTTTTGTTGGTATATTTCATTAAATTTGACTCAATCAATTTAGTTCATGATTGGTTTCATCTTTCATTATATTTGTTAATCTTGTTATAACATTTAATTTTTCAGCTTTTATGGATGTACAAAACGTCTGTTTTAATAGCGCTGTTAGAGTATTTCCTTACAGTTGAACTCGCCCCGGTATTTTCCTAATCCGGCTGTCAAACATTGATCAAAATCGATCACTGTCTCGTACAAAATGATGAATCACAAGTCTCTTTATCAGACATTTAACACATTTAATGGAACAAATTTTTATGTCATTTAAGGCGAATCCTCTACACTTGCATGCAGTCTTAACGTGTCAAGAACTTTGTTGTCAATAACGCGGGTTTACGTAGCTTATAGTTCCAACGAATAAAATCAACTGTATGCTGATATCGTAAAGCTGTTCTATACCCTGTTGATTTGAGGAAAATTTTGTTTGAATATTGTAGTCAAACTCGCAGTGTATACTTCTTTCGCATTTCGGGTGTCCCAAAAAAGATCAATTTTAAAACTCATTTACGGCCAAAGTGAATTGAAGTTGTGGAGAGTTTGATAACTTTCTATACGCATAAAACGCAAAACCTAAATTCCGTGGGGTTGAAATAAATGATTGCCTAATATTACTTTGATCCAAGTAGTGGTGTAATTGAATTTTTTACCTAGTGCAGTGGCAGTATAAGAAAGGTATCAATATAAGTACACGCTCCAGGACGGACGGTACCCGCCACGCGTGTAGTTCATTATAAAACACAGCGTGTGTCGGAACTGCCGTTACTGCGGCGTCATGCACGGCGGACGTGCTCCTCCTGACCTGGGACCGGCCACCGGGAGTTTGCCGGCATCTAAGGACGAAGGGCAAACAGGGTAGTCGTTGTTTCAATTCTGAAGTTCGGTAAGCGAAGGGTTGATTATAGACTCAGTGCCCAGTTTTTAACCGTGCCATTAATCATTATGGTGTCTATCTCCATTTTGACGTTCGCCATAGTGAGAAGGTCAGATTTTCAACACCGCCCTAAACGTTAAAAACTCCTATGAGGGTAATTTTACATTAAAAACATAAATTTTATTTCCACTTATAAAACAAGAGTAAAAATAGATTACTGTACCTACCAATTTTTGTTTTTAAAATCGTTACGGTTTGTTGCAAGCTGCAGGAGTAATACGAGTACGTTATTTGTCGTGCAATTGGTGTGTTGACTACAGTGTGCCAAATCGAGCAGTATACCGATCTCAGCAGCAAGTACCTTGAGTCAAAACAAGTAGTTGTTCTTAACACGAATGTTGGAAAAGCGGTGTGCTCTATGAACAATGCATTTAGAAATTAACAATGGAAACTTCCTATACAAAAATGCTCCTCTTAAGAGTCTGCAGTACCCGTTGCAGTTAAATTGAATCATCAATCTGCAGTTAGATTGAAACACCCGCTATGCCTTTAAAATTGGTCGCAAAATATTCATCTATACATCACCAAAAAGAAAATTTTAATATACCTAGGGTCCTTTGAAATCAAAAGTTTTATTGGTTGTTTGATTAATGAACAACAAAGAATCTCAACATTTTTTGTTCGGAAGTGGACGAATTTTTGAATACTCTCATAAGCCGCTCTATAGACATGATTCTACGTCACCTAGATGTTAAAATTTTCTTTAAAATTACATAAAGATGAATTATTTTTCAATCAATGTTAAAGGCATAGCGGATGTTTCAATTTCAACATTAGTCTTATGGGAATAAAAATCCAAGGCAACCGGTAATGCAGACTCATATTAATGGTCTTCATTCTGCTATTTGTTTGAAATATTACCATCGTGTTAAAAAAAATGCTCGTTTTTTATATTTAGGGCCTATATTCCTTGTGCTACATTTATGCGTGCAAGATTGGATCTTAATACCTTAACTTATGAAGAATTGATGTTTACATCATCAGTCAAAGTGCATCTTAAACACTACGGGCAATATCTTAGGAAACTTCTTTAGTCAGACTTTCATAACAGAAAAGAACTCTTACATGTAACCCAAGAGGAAGTAAGGATGGAGTTTTATGTCTGCAGTTAAAAGCAGCGGACCGTACAAGGAGAATTGCGCTGTGAAAAAGTATTTATATACGCTTTGAAGGAACCAATAAAATTACGGAATGCAAGGCAAATTGTTGTATGTCCTCATTTAATAGTTCCTCGGAAGTTTATGCCGTGTGAAATATTGTGAAAAATTGCTTTGTAAGATGGTAACGGCATTGTAGAATTATATTTTGTAAAAGGTTGAGAATTAATTTTGATTTAATAATGAATATTAATTTAATATTTTCTAGCCTATAATGTTTGTAACTAAACCATTTAGCCATCCTTTATTTTATTTATTTGTTTGGATGTTAGTGTCCCTCACGTTAGATCTTATATTTTGTGTTGCAATAAGTATTTTGCACTTATTAACGTATACGGTTATACGACCTTAATTTGCAACAAAGGGTAAATAATTTCTACAGCATTCAAAGTTACTTGGTTTTTCAATAGTATTGAAACGAGTAGTTTATAATGAGTTATTAATTGTAGTCGTGTGAATTATTGGTTGATTTTCCTTCGGGAAAGTGAAACACAAAATTGCTATCGGCAAAAGCGAAAAGTTATAGGAATAATTGAAATCCGCTCTCCGCTCGGCGCGGCGGCCGAACTTTCTGCAGTGAGTAATCGCGAAGTAACAATTACAGTGTGGAGTGAAATCCGCGAATCGGCCGCGGGATGAGTCGGTGAAGACGTGGGGGGGGGGAGGGGTCGCGGGGTGACGGGGAAAGCAAGGTGAGGAACAGGTACAAGTAATGAGCTAACAAGTTGTTTTTTTATCATTTTGTTCAAAATTCACCTGTTTTGAGTTCTCTCAATCCTATACTCTTATACGAGCAATGTTTGCTTGTTTGCTTGCTTGCTTGCTTGCACAATTATCTCAAAAACGGCTCCGACGATTTCCTTCAAATTTTGGAATATGGGGGTTTTGGCCACCAGAAATCGATTGGAGCTGGTCCCATAGCTGGGAAAAATCCGGTTTTCGCGCTAGAGCCCTTCAAAGATCCCATGTTATCCTTATGGAAATTTTTTAACTGAACAAAAATCAGCTGATAACTGTAGATAAAATAAACCAATGTGTTACATCTTTAACCTGTGGTTTTAGGAAAATCATACCAATGTGCAGCAAACCTTCCGCCTGGCGAGTGAGCGGAGCGAACGAGCTTTGTGTGAGAAACGAAAGTAATAATTTTACCGAGCTTAAGCTCGGTCCCCCTGGTACTATAGTATGAACAAAACTATTTTTTTCGTAGGACTAAAAAGTCAGCTGTTTGCTAAATATATTATTGTGTCAATTATAATTTTGAAATACAGAATAGTAAATTTTAAACGTTATAAAAATCATTGTTTGTTTATAACAGAAAATATATACACTATATATTTCTTACTTTGTAAATATATAACCACAAAAATCTATTTCGTTCATAGTTAAAATTTTCACTCCCTTTCTAACGGTATATGCTGAATTCCTCTACGATGCTCACAAGCTGAGAAAAAAGGAGGAAAAGAAACATGCTTGCCTTTATAGTTTACAGAACTATGGTAAAGCAATATTTGATTCATTTCACGAAAGGCATGCAATTATTTCATCTGTATCCCAAACAGAACTTTCTTGCTGAGAAACAAAACTTCGATGCATATGAAACGCTTTTCTTGCCAGACGAAACTGAACGATTCAAAAGTCAATGCTTAAGTGTGACCATGAACGTGAAGTATATTCAATGTTGCTGCTAACGGTCATACCATTTCCTGCAGAACGGCAATACCAAAATAATGTTCGCTTGTTTAAGCCGACTTTTCCAACTTTAAATACATTTATGTGTTCGCCGTGAATGGCCTCTCCTTGTTCTATATTACCGTGAAATTTTCATAATGGTTAATAACAATTAGGAAAGCTCATCTGTAGTTTTATTCCTCAGAATGAGAAGCTCATTTAAAGTTTTCCCCCTCCAGAATGACAAGTTAACCTCCGTGATGGCAACCTTATGAACGATGGAATGCAGATTCCATCAGTAGACCGGAGCTTATCTGTGGTAACCCGAGCCGGGCCTGGTTATGAAAGGGCATGTTGTGCTGTAACCGGATAACCGCAGCAAACCGCAGCCCCGGGTAACGCACCTCCGACATGTGTCCCATGACCGCCCCCGGCCCTCCCTGCGCCTGCGACTGGTTTTGGCGACTTGTACTATCGCAACAAGCAGTCAGCGTAAAGAAGCTCTCCTTCCCACACAAAACTGAACGATTCAAAAGTCTATGATTATGTGTGACCATGAATGTAAAGTACATGTATCCAATGTTGCTGCTAATGGTCATGTCAATCTTTTTGTGACAATTGTTTTTTACGTAACTTTCAATTTGACAGTTATTTCTATAGTTCAATTCAACTGAAGGTCGGCTTTAAAAGTTTCATGATTCCACGCTCGTTTTGAAAAGTTGAAGAATGTGATCTGAGGTGGTAAACTGACACTGCGACAGAGCACAAATTTCGGGACGCGGTCGATAGACTAACATGTAAGCTACAATTAGGCCTAATAATTATTCGGCTACTGCTTCATGTCTTGATCGGTGCAAAGCTTTTGCTGCTCTCTCTACTTTCACCTTAAAGATTATATACCTTGACTCTTTTAAATAATACTAGTGTAGTGTGCCTGTCGCTAAAAATCAAGCAATTTATTTTGATACAATATAAATATTAGATTTAAGTTCTAAAACAATGACATCCGACCAATCCAATTATGTGACAGTCAGTAATTACAAAAGGTACATGTATTTACATCTGTACATTAAAAGATGTTTAATATTTTCAACCCAAATCCAATGTTGTTCTAATGGGAAATTTTCAAATTTAATTTGTGTTTTGCGGTCTTATTTTTTGCCCGATTTTCATCAATTTTTGGTGGAAACAACTACAGTCCAAGCCCTATCCAACGACACAAAAAACGAGTTCTCAACAAAAACAAACCCTTAGCGTATTAAATAAGTATAAATGTTATAAATCTCAATGGTACTTACTTGGTATGAGATTTGCTGAAGTTGACCGCTTTCATAGACTGAAAGCCCTCTAACTGTACAGACATCTCGGGGAGCGAACCCATGGCCTTTTAACCGGAATCTACGACGCGGAATCACACCTTATGTTCTAATCAGTGAAGTATGATTGATATCGCTGGTTTCCAATACGACCGCGCCGATCCCAAGTAATCAGTTAATCAACCAGCTACAGCAGGCGGACGTGTTACCACTGCCACTTCCACTGGCTGATTAGTGATTACCCCGGCCAGGGGAGAGCCCCGTGTGTTTACAGGCTAATCGCCCAATGAGACTTTCTATTAATAACACGCCGTCAGTCAGCTGCTGCCCTAGCGGTAACCCCGGTAGACTCACGTACCGAGCCTCGCCACGCACCGTGTGTCGGCCAGATGATCAGGAAGCTTTCCTTTTCCTCGTATGCAACTGGGGTTAACGAGATTGGCGTTGGGCTGATTATCGCAACGATATATCGCAGTGATCTGATTGCACCAACAAATAGTTGCGATAAATTGGACATTCATGTTCTGTCTATTCGCATCGATCTTTTGTCTTAACTTCCTTCGCAATTTGTTGGCCTTGTCTCAGTTGCGATCATGGAAGAGATACTGCTGTGGTTCATGTATATAATTTGTTTGAAAAGGGTAGCAAGAAAGAGACGACGCAAACCAAGAAGTAAGTGGTGTCGGTCTTGGCTTCTCAAGAGAGACAAATTTTCGCATGCGAGACTACTGAGAGAGTTGAGGGATGAACCGAACGACTGGCGCAACTATATGAGAATGACTCAAGACTCATACGTGGAATTACTGTACTTCACTCTGACCGGGGGAGCACTGTTTGTTTACTGTTTTGATCGCAGCGATTAGTTGAAACCCTGTCTACACGTTCCAATATGTCGCTTCGATATATCGTTGCGTGTAAACGGGGCGTTCTTCATTGAACGGGGTACGCATAATTTCTTATTTGGTCAGAATATCATGGTTTTAATGTCCATATCACCGCAGACAAGGTGTGCGTGGTTGTAATTGTGAAGTTAAAGTTTATTGATTTTTAACCAATCGAGTGAAAAAAGGCATCATTTGACATTTGGCGGGAAATGTAAAAGTGTTGGTATTCCTAAATGGACGTTTATGGTAATGGGAAACAAACCCAACTTGGTGGCACTTCAACGCCCTCTTGAACACTCCATTTGTGTTTAGAGCTCAATGGTGTCGTGCTAAATGGGTACAGTGCTAAATGGGTACAAGCGTCAAATCAGTGCTAAATGGGTACAGCTTGGGGCGACAGGTGTTTAATGACCGTTTGACGAGGTTATTTTCGAGCATACTGGGTAGAAATTTACATTCAATAGCCTATAAATATTAACAAAAATTTTTTATGTAGGCTACTATGTACTCGTATTTTAACCATTATATTATTCTATATACCTCTTTCCCCTTTTTATTACTGAGATACAATAATTATTTCATTGGGATGTCATTTATCATAAAGCCATAAACGTTATTGCAGTGATATAGCAAACCAATAACATCACACCCCAACTTATATAACAAGATGCCGCCTCATATAACACGTACATACGTTGCATCGTACGTCAAATGTTACCGTGTTGCGACTACATTTCCTTCATTGCGCCGGGGTCAACGAGGCGAAGTCGCGAGGCGATTTTACGCGCAATTATAGTAGTTAGGGTCCCAATTTATGCGTGTGCGGTTCAATAAGCTTAAGTGCTTAGAAACTGCGATTGGTGCGCAGAAATGTGGATAATCACATGTACAGTGCATATCATTTCTGGTGTGGAATTCGCACACGCCTTCCGTATTCCGGGGTTAACGAGATAGTCCTAGTCGAACGGTGGTTTAATGTGCAATCACACTAGTTGAGTTGCAAGTTATGGGTGTACGGTTCAACAAGCATAAGTGTTTAGTTATTTCCATCACTGGTTTCAAACGAAGATAATAAGCGTTTGTGGTATTTATGGTTGAGAATCTTTTGACTCCTCCTTACTATGGGGATAACGAAATAAACTACCGATAGAAGGGGTTGGCCTTAATGTGTAAATGAAATAGTAGTTGGATCGCAATCTATGGGTATGGAGCTCAGTAACCATTAGTGTTTAGCAATTTCCATAGTTATGTTCAAACTTGTACCTATAGGTGTATAATATACTGTATGCGGTATCTGTGCTAGATTCATTAGACTCACTTGCAATGCGGGACTAACATGACTGCATAGTTAAGAGTTGGTTTGTGTGAAATTCACACTAGATTGGCTTGCATCTTTGAGACTGAGGTTCTAACATTTACATAAATAAAATCGCAGTTTTGAGACTGAAAGGCCTACGCATTTCTGTGACCCCATCTTAATAAAGGTACTGTTAAAACAACGAGGATTCCTTCTAGCAGGTACCGTAACTTTTCTTAGTTACGTGTGAGGCGGATTTCGTTATTTGTATGCTGGTAACTCCTCAACTAGTCATCTAAAACAACAAAAATAATCTAAATATTACAATTGTTAAGTGTTACCTTAGGGAAAGGTTACAGACGAGAAACCTCTGCCAGGAGATCTCCCAAAATAACATAACTGTGGCAATACTGAATAGCTTGCAGTTAGTAACTTATATGTACTCATGCAATGATGCGTATACTGACATTGTACCGACGTGAGGGGCGATCTTTATATTTAAGGGATGATCAGCTTAAGGGACGATCTTTATATTTAAAATACGTGCGTGGATACTTGGACCTAAAAAAAACCTCCTTGCAAGTTTCCAGGGTCCTTTGGACCTTGCATGGAGTAAAATACTGTATTTGAGCCTGTGGAATTTAATACAAGTTGTTCCCAATATCTTTTGACGAGACTAAACTACTTTTACTAGATCTTGTAAAATTTGTGTGGGGGAAAACTTGTGTATTTTGATTTTTCATATGATCCCGTCTTTCCCCATGGTAGTTAGAAATTAAATGATCTGATGTTAAAATCAGTAATTAAAACAAAAAAATTACTAGTCAAGGGGGGGGGGGAGAATTTTACTACAGGGAATACCCGATCGTCGCACTCAATGTAGTTGCTCATACATGATTCGTAGAGCAGCTCTTCCTCGGTACAGATCTCGATCTCGCTGCCGTCACTCAGTGTCGAGTGATGATGCAAATCATGTGTGACAGCGCGGTGCATCTATTCTGCAGCGTGTAACGCTATAGCCGCCACCCTTCCCGCTGTGGCTTCTGACGCCTTACATGCACCTTTACGTAACAAACACCTCCCGAGAGGGCTCAGATTAGCGCCGTCGGAACGTCTCAAGTGGAGGAATAAACTGTCGGGAAGAAGGTGGGGAGTTGGGACATCGTTGGCACTAGTGGCATTATATTTAAAAATGGATAAAAGTTTGAAAATTAGTTGTAAAAGTAACTTAGTGATAACCTAACTTTAACTGCTCGATAGTGTACGAGTGGTGAATCTCACCCGTCATGACGTCTTTCAATTACTTTCCTCTGGATAGTTTCTAAATAAGTGAGGAGCAAAACTATTTCTAGTTTTCTTAAAACTGAGAGGGGATTTTGTTCTTTACACATAAAGCAAATCTTACCTGGATTTTTCTTATTATATTTTGTCTCCGTACTTAGGCCAGTAATATCAAGTTCGCCATAATGGAGAAAAAGTCGTAGGAAATGGGGGAATAATAAGTAGGATTGCTTCAGCAGGCGTTTCAAAAACTTCTGTAGCTTTTCAATAGTTCAAATATTTTTTCGTAAAAGCAACCTTTTAATAATCTTACTTGTACAGTACTCGGTTATTCTTTTTCGTTGTATTTTGATCACTTTCAAAGCAAACGTCACTAGTGTAATAAATAATTTAAGATTTTACACCATCTGCAGTGAGTAGCCTATGTCATAAAATTTATAGATTTATGTAATAGGACATTGACAAATCGATGTAAACTTGAATATTTGCCTAAAATGTTTATCATGAATATATGTCAATGTGATACGTGTTGGTACGTTTTGTTTTACCAGGAGTAAATCCATTTATGGACGGTAAATAATAATAATAAATTTATTCCTCTGACAAAGTTTCACAATGTATGGGAATTTACAAAACAAATTTCAAGTTTTTGCACTTATTGACAATTTTACAAATTTTCATTTAATTACAATTTCATCTACTAATTTTCTCAAAACTCTTTCTTCATTTTAAACTTATTTGAAAATTTTCTTATTTCTTTTTCTTCCTACTTATTTCTTCTTTCTTTGTTCTTCATTACTATATTTGTTATTTTTAATTTATGTTTAATTTATTAATGGTCTACTGCTCTATACGTTTTTCATTTTAACTCTTCCTTCCTTCCATATCTTCTTCCAGTCCTTCCAAGTCTCCTTCCACATCGTTCGTTTGCTCTTCAAAAATGTCTTACGTTGGACCTCTTAAGTGGATACCGGAAACAAAATATACAAGGACGCAAGAGTGTGAAGTTTTTATGATTTTACCATAAAAATTTGGTTTGTTGTATGAAAAAATTTTTTATTTGTAATTTATTGTACAAGTTTATTGTAATTTTTATGTACATTTTAAATATATTATATTTAATATTGCAAGGTTTACTTTGCCTACAAATTGTGATTAGACCTTCAGCATCATACAGCCCGGTTGCTTGAATGCTTCAGATCATGTACTACAGAATGTTATTCAATATCTTAATTTAGCCCTATATAATATTAATTTACACTTTAAAATTTATATTGATTTATGTATCTTTTTTTTGTATTTATGATTTTATAACATAAGATGCATAACATTACATGTAACATTTAGGTGTTGGTAGAAAAAAAACAACTTTTAAATTTAATGTTTTATATTTATTTTTGTGGTAGGCCTATGTTACGGTTGATTGTAATAGTGTTAAAACTATCCATTTAGAGTTACTTATGGTGCTGAATATATATGTATCCAAGATGTAAAAACGACCATTAAGAAGAAAATATAACACGACGGTCCTGCATATCAGTGATTAGTACGACCTGTTACAAATCATCGCACTGTATGTTGTCAAGTGCATTTGAAAGTGAAGTATTGTCGTGAGATGACTTGTTGGCCACTGAGGGGGTTGGGGGGTGAGGGGAAATTTACATCCGAAACCTACCGGTCATTTGGTTAATTAAGGAATAAAAACAAACTTAGATTGTACTATTCTACATAAAAACATGTTGCTAAAAAAGGTAAACAATTAATTATTTTTGTTGGCAAATCAGCTAGTCTAATTCAATGGAGAGAAAGACAGCTGACTGCAAAATAAAATAAAACATCGTTGGGATGTATATTTTTGGTTTTGTTGATAGCTTAACATATGGTGGAATAAAAAAAACCAAAAACAAAAAGAAAATTGTTTTGGCCAATGGCATGCTTCAGCTTCCCCCTCACCCCGCAACCCCCTGTAGAAAACTTTGATTTGTTTTCTTATTAAATAGTAAAATTAGGTAATATTGATAACAAATTCAAGTTATAAAAACAAAAGTTAGTTTTATTTACAACATTTAAAGGTTTACATCATAGTTAAATTCATAGTGTATTTATATATTGTCTTGTTTCTTCCATTTTCATAACATCTGATTTTTATTTACATATGTTAATAAATGAATTTATTAATAATATAACTTTCTTGGCTTAGCCACACTCCGGCGACACAACAAAGTTCATCAGGACAATTTCATTTTGTTTAATCTCTGAATTCTCATTTTTCTTTATGGAGGTTGTCCTTTTTGGTGTTGAAGGAATCATCGTACTTCAAGAGGGTAGAGCAGTTTTAGAGGTCGGATTATCTTTTTCTTATTTGATAAGGTAACCGTTGCACTTCTAATATTACCATCTCTGCTTGTGTGTAGTTCAGTTATTCTTCCAAGACGCCAACTTCCTCTTGGTAAATTATCATGTATTAGTATGATATCTCCGATACTAGGACATTGTTTAGACCGACAGCGAGACTGCTTTATTTCATTTTTTGTTCTTTCTCTTAAACTTAGTAAATAATCTCTCTTCCAAGTTGTCCAAAACAAGTTTAATAGTTTTTGCCCTTTCTTCCAAGTTTCAAGCAAGTTGGCAGTGTTAGAATCCATGTAACCTGGGTCACTTGACTTTTTTCCAAGTTCTTTTTCATTAATCCAAGTTCCACTTTTGCCATGTAAATTTAAGAAATGGCCCGGAGTTATAATGAGATCCTATAAACTCGCTTCACTTGATGAGACATACACCAAAGGTCTTGAATTCAGTAGTGCTTCTATTTCAATTAATGCAGTTTCAAGCTGACAATATGTTAGAATTAATGGACCAATTGTCTTTCTCAAACACCTCTTTACCAAAGATATAAGTCGCTCATAGAAACCACCCATCCATGGTGATAGTTCGGGAATAAAGCAGAACTCAAATCCCACGTTATTAATGTAAGATAAAACATCAGGTTCTGTAAAGTTTTTTGTCCAAGTTTTTTCAATAAACGATGCCGCCAGTTTAAATTGTGAGGCATTGTCCAAATAAATCTTTTGTGGTTTTCCTCTTCTACTTACAAAACGTTTAAGACAAAGTAGAAATTCTTCAGTTGTTAGATCATTAACCAGTTCTAGGTGTATTGCTCTGGTTGTAAGGCAAGTGAATATGCAGCCATAAACTTTTCTAACTTCGTCGTAGGGATTATTGTGGTCCTTTATGTACAATGGACCAAAATAATCAAGGCCAGTGAAAGTAAACGGAATTTGTTCTGTAACTCTTTCTCTTGGAAGTGGAGGCATAAGAGGTGTTTTATACGGTCCACCCTCCCACCTAATACAAGTTAGGCATTTCTTTACAGTTTTGTAAACCTGAGCTCTACCACATACTATCCAGTATTCTTTTCTTATTTCTGCCAAGGTGTGTTGAACACCAACATGAAATAATGCTGTGTGGTAGTGCTGAATCACAAGAGTAGTGAATTCTTCATTTTTTGGTAGAAGTTCGGGATGTTTCTGGAGCATTGATATTTCAGCATTTAAAAGCCTTCCAGAACATCTGAGTAGCCCATCACAGTCAAGAAAAAGTTGCAATTGTTTCTGAAGTGAATCATATTTACCAGCCTTGATGTTACATATGGTCTTAGAAAAGTGTTTCGTTTGAATATATTTCTCCCACTTGATTTTAGCATGATTAATTTCATCCAGAGTCACATCAGTAGTTGGCTGAAACGATAGTTGTTTTTTGCACCCTAATATAAATCTCTCGCAATATGCTGTAACCCTTAGTAGTTTCTTGAAAGTCGAATAACGTGTGATATCAATTCCAAAAGGAGGTTCCAGTATATTTTCTTCTTTTGCCTCATTAAATGCTGTCACTTCTTTGCTGTCGTCATCGCCCTGTTCAGATGGATTAAAGTCCCAGTTTGGCCATTCATTTTCGGGCAGATTAAACCATTGAGGACCTGACCACCACAGTTGACAGTTTTTTAGTTCTTTAACTGTCATGCCACGAGTTGCTACATCTGCGGGATTGTCTTCTGTTGGAACGTACTTAAATGTAACACCTTTTTTTGCCTTTATTTCACAAATTCTTCGTTCAATAAATTTTGGTAGGATTTTTGTGGTGTTTATCCAATGCAAAACACATTGGGAATCGGTCCAAAGAAACTTTCTTGATACTGGTAGTTCCAAATTCTTTTCTACAAAGCTTAAGGCTCGTGATCCAATTAAAACCCCTAGTAGTTCTAAACGAGGCATAGATATGTTTTTTCTATTTTTAGGAGTCAAATGGCTTTTGGAGAAGAGAAGCTTTGATTTTGAAACGTTACAGTTAGTTACACGTACATACACCGTAGTTGCGTAGCAAGTGTTCGAAGCATCAGTGAAACAGTGTAACTCGATTGCTAGTGGTTCCAAACCTATGAATCTTGGAATCTTAACAGTAGAAATATCACAACTTGGGTTCTGAAATTGACGTCAAGCTCTTACGCAGTACGATTCAAAATATTCTAACTATAAGGGAAAAATCTGAACTGCTTTTAGGTCTTTCCAAGTCAAGGGACACAATTTCTACAAGAGAGGAACACATTGAAAAGGAGCAACCAGTTTCAACTGCACAGTCTCTTACCACTGGTGCTGGGGCCATAAAACTACAAAACTGCATTTTTTGTGAGGGAAGTCACTGGAGTGATCAATGTTCCACATACAAAACTAAGTTTTCTACACCCCCTCACTGGCCAACAAGTCATCTCCGGACAGTACCAGACCATTCAAACGCCCACGGTAAAAGCTATGATACTTGGCTCAATGCTGCAGTCACGTTCCACACCTCCGCGGTGCTTACAGCTGACTCAACAGTGTGGAATCAGGAACGGAGCCCGTGCTACTGACCCACACCACGTTACCGCATACTGCAACACCCACACCGTTTAGCCGTGGACGACGAGCGCTCAGAGGGAACTCTTCCTCCACAGGGTGATTCAGACAGCAACGACACATTACTGTGTCCCTCGATTTCATCATCATACGTTGCTAAATCTCATAATCTTAATACGCAAGCATGTTTCATTTCCTCCTTTTTTCTCAGCTTGTGTAGGCCTATGTCGTAGGAGAAATCCGAGCATACCGTTAGAAAGGTATAGTCCTGTAGATGAGCAGAATCACATTCTAATTCACATCAGACTCCAGGGCTACGCCCCACAGAATTTCAAAGTTCCAATGTTAATCTTATGGAGAAAGGAGAATTGAATGAATCATTAGACAGCTGTTGTAAAAACAACTGCTACAAAATTATAAAGAACAGATGTTTTAGTTCTAAAATGTTTTTAAGCTTCTTGCTTCCAGATCAACTGAAATTTTGATCGAATTTCGATCAGGAGGCGATCTCTAGTTTTTATAGATTAATAGTTGTTCACAACTACTAACAATAGCTGTTCAAATGTTTTACTGAAATTTAAGAATTATCGGTTGGGCCCCTTGATGTAGTAAGAAGTAAGAATCATGAAGTAAGAACAATAAAAGTGTCTTCCCTTGTTCACATGGTAATGTTTAAATTAGGGGGAATATTATTCCCAAAAATAAAATACTTTAATTACTACTTGATTTGTTTTTTATGTTAAAGAAACTTTTCGAATATCGGCCGGATGTTTGTCGAGTTTCTAGCATAATGTTTTCAATAAATTTTCACTTACCTTGTGCTAAAAATGTACTAAAAAATATTATCTGATCTATAAGCACAAAAAGTCAGCTCTGTAATTTTGTCGTAAATAAAGATCTTTTATCTTACGCCCGATTTCCATAAGGTAATTTCAAGGTGCTCACGTGATAACCATAGAGACGCTGGAACCCTTCGGAGCCATCACGCAAAGCAAAGGGCTGGTCCGTCAATACAGCGTTTGTTTTGGTCAATAAATCATCGTTGAAGGCAGTGCCTCATTAAGGTGGTGCAAGGGGTTTTTCGAAGTTGAAAATTATACCGTTTTAAGTGTTTAATTCGACTATACAAATATTTTCTAATAATGGAAAAATATTTAAAAAAATTTGACACAATTATTGTATGACTTATTGTCATATAAAGTGGTGGTTTTACGTCACATTGGTGCTTGCCTTTCATAAAAACCACTAGAGTCTAAGGACCCATATTTTGCCAATTTTAATAATTAATTATGTAGATTAAAACAAACTATTACAAAACATCCACAAAATTATTTCAATTTTATATGACGACTTAAATTTATGACCTAAAAGAATATATCCTTTAAATAGGAATAAAATTGGTTTCAATTTCTTTGGCCAAAAATGCACTTTAAAAAAATATAACTATCATACTTTAAAAAAAAATTTTGTAAGCAGGAGGTAAGCCCAAATATAATAATTTTGAGTTTTATTACGCCTAATAGCTGACAGCTGCAACCCGCTCGTCTCCGCGCACTCGCCCGCCGCGCACACACGAGCACACGCGCGGGCTACCTGCCCCTCGCCTCTCCTCGCCACCGTTGTGTCGGTCCGCGCCGTAAATACACCCTTCAGAAACTATTTGATAGGGAAGACTCATGGCAAATATCATTTACAGAATTTCGGCCCATTTACTGATGGTCAGGGTTTTAGGCTATATGAATTTTCCTACTATCTATATTGGGGAAAAACATTCCAATTTGTCATTGGAAAATATAAGGGCAACTAAAATAGGCTTGTTAGTATCCATTATTAGTACTGGAATTAATATGTTTATTCTGCACGCATTGGGATGTACGGGCTCAAGATGAACCCATAAGTAAATTCTCTAAAAGAAATAAATCAGTAATACACGAACGAAAAGTATATCCAAGACACGCAAATAAATTCATACTCCATCAAAAATTTACTCATACAAACCCTTGGGGCTATACAAAGCGACAGTGGTGTACTTTAATACTTCTATTGTTAATTTAATCAGTTTTACTATTTGTGGACAATATTTTGTTTTTTTGTCACAGTTTAAGTGTTAGTGTTAGTACCAAAATTTCTACGAAAACGGTCCGCGTAAATGTACTATCTATCTAAAAGCAAGGGAATGTTTCACGCAAGAAAGAAAGCTTCAACAATTGCTTCAACGAGCTCTAAAGTGAAGTATTCTATCACAATGAATCGGAAAATGACTACCTCACCAGTGCATCTTGTCAATCTATGTAAGAGTTTTTATTACTATAGAAATTAATATATTTGCAACTGAGCTGTGGCGTGGCGTCGTGGCGACCTTAGAAAGAAAGTTATATGCTCATTATACTTTGCTTTGCCATATAAGAATTTCATATAGGGAAAGATCTAATATATCCAGAGTGGTGTTATTCAATTTGTTTATTTGTGCATTACTCAAATTAAAAAATATATTGTCAAACAAATTATTACTGTAATTGAAACTGAATAGATTTGGGATTCTCTTAGATCATTCTATTATTTACATGGAATTTGATTGTGTCGTATAATTAGGCATAGCACATACTACTTCTGAATTATTCATAGATTGTTACTCAATATGCTATTTTCACTCAGCTCAAGTGCATTCCCAATGTAATAAAAACAACCTTTATTGTGTTTAATGTAGCCTGCAAACAAAATACTTTGTCACAGTAACATATTGTCCCAACTCAAATTTCTATAAAACACTTTGTCCCACTCGCTTATTTACAGTTAGTTAAATCAGCTTATGAGGTAACATTTTGTCCTGACGAAAAATTTACAAGGGTTGAGGAACGCAACTCAGGTAGTAAGAGCAGTTCAAATACAAGGGTCACGCGATCCATGCGGCCGCATGGAGCACCGGCCTTTGGGGGATTAAAATGACGGTGTTATTTGATAGTTAAAAAATAACGCCTTAACAATCGTGTAACCTTTAATTTGTTAGTGTGTGTCAAAACACCGCTAAAGGTGGGGACACACGGGACGGCAAAACTCCCGGAAGAATGTTCCGTTTCGCAGCCGCAGGCTGTATTTTGGGAGTCCGAATGCAAGACAACGGCGAAACAGCCGGACCTGGCGAAACTACCATGATACTCATTATGTTAAATTTTTTCTCATTTAGAAATGATGCTGTCTTCATTCAAGAATGTGGCTTTGCTGTGTCCTAAGACATAGAAAAAAGGGTAGCCGAAAGGAGAGTCCGGGCTTTAGAAATGACATGGAAATTGGTGTCTTTGTATGTTATATTGTACTATGAAAGGCTGTTGGAAGTGAAAATGTAATATATACTACGTTATGGCCAAATAGTAGTACAAATTTTGTTTTTTTTTTTTTGATTAAACTCTTTTTACCCACAATGGCTTCAGGACCTTTCAATAAACATAAATTTCCAAATAATGTGGTTTATTACTAGTTCTCCCAAATACAAGATCAATACATAGGTCTTCACCTATATTTATTACAAATATATAAATTGGTTTGATCTTACTTGATTAACGTAACTGTGTGACTTGACGCCTGAAGACTCTAACTCGAACACATGAACCGTCTGTGAAATAATAGTCATTCTTAATACAATACATAATTACAATTGAAAATCTATTAACAAAATAAAATTGAAAGTTTGCTTTGAAAAATGTGAAATGCATGTGGACAACTACAATCATGAAATCCTTTACGAAAAAATTACCATTATAAATTTAATACTCTCATTCATCTATGACAGTGAACAAATTAGTATTTACTGGATCACTTTAAAGGTTTGTATAAACAATTCTATTAATATTCATCGTTTGAATTATATTATATCAGAAAATAAAATACTTACAATTACTACGGTAATGTTCATTCGGAGGCGTCACAGTCAGTTATCAAGTTGTGAGTTTAACTTACAGCTTAAATTCAGAGCAGTCTACCAACACAACAACTGAAAATTCTCTTAACATACGATCATAAAAAAAACTTAATACTACATATAATTACAATAAAGATAAATATTTTAACAAAATCAGTATAAATTTCCCCCGCTAAATAAAATATTTATCTAACATAAATACTTAAATTGAATTTACAGTTTAACTTTTCTCGCAGAAATTGTAATTGACACATATTGGTTGTTTATTTTTCTTTGAAACAAAATATATGAACAATATTGATTTTACGGCCCACAGTAGGCCGAGAAGAATTTTCCAAGAGAGACAGAGAGAGAAGGAGAGTGAGGTATACGCCCAGTTTATCTTATCTCGGGACAGGAAATTCCAATGGTTTTGTTCACCCAAACGGGCTTTCCAAAAATATTCCAGTATTGTGCTCGGTGCTCGTATATTTTTCAATTCAATCCTCAGTCGAGTTCAAGACTTGTTGCAGTGCGTGTCGTGTGTCCGTGTGTCGCGTGTCGTTTGTCGTGTGTCGTGTGTCGTGTGTCGTGCGTCGTGTGTTTTCAGTTCAAGTGAAGTTTACCTAAATAAGTGATGTGAAGTGTCAAGTGCAGTGTGGAGCAATGTATCCTTAAAACTATAGCATACAATCAACTTACATACTCATTCACGCCAACTTTCGCTTAACCCACATATTCACAGATTCATTCCCAGTCTCACACTTCATTCGTTAATATTTTTGGAAAATATCTTTTATATAAAATATCTAATACGGACCCTTTAAATATAAAAATTTTTAAAATTCCGCCCCTTTAAATTGATTTTTGTTTTCTTGAAAATTCTTCTCCAAATTAAAAATATTTTCTTCTAACAAATTAATAACTCAATTGAATGCCTACATAAATTCAAATAATAAAAAAAATTAATTTTTCCTCTTTACAATAGTCAAGTTAAGCGTATATCTGACCATGGAATCCTAACTTGATTTAAATACACAACCTTTTACTAAACATTTCTAGGATTGGCTAGTTTTAAGTCCACAATGTGTACTTTTCTCACATCACTCAAGAGAATTTACAAATATTTTCTTCTCCGGGAACAGTCTTTGCCAATATGTCCAGTCCTTTGACAATTATAGCAAGTCTTCTCTTGATGGTTGGATTTAGGCTGCTGTGCTAGGTTTGAGAACCTCCATGGATCATAATTCCGACTATTGTACCCTGTCCTATCCCCAGTGGTTTCAGACCTATGCGGCATGTTTTCCCTAATGTAATCGTTATACTGAACATTATGGACTTCAATAGATAGCTGATGTAAATCTTTAAAGGATTGAGGGTTTTGTTGGAAAACTAGCTTACTTCGCACTGCTGGGTGGATTCCATTTTTAATGATTGAAACCAATTCCACTTCGGTTAAATTACTTCTAAGGACTTGATGAAATGTCTTGACCTCATTGATGTAGATTGATAGCGGTTCCATATGTCTTTGTGGTCGAAAAATCAAATCTTGCTTCAATCTTTCTCGAAGGCTGATTGGTATGAATGTGTTTATAACATCTTGATGCAACGTTTCCAAGGACTGATTTGCTTGCCTGTGCTCCAATATTTTAGTAACCAAGGGGGGAGTAGCATAACTAGGCAGTAACTGATAGATTTGACCTGAAGTTAGGTTAGTTTGGTTTTGGATTTCCACTAGATTTCTCAAGAATTGCAATAGCGGGTTAACCTCTAGACCATTACAAATAGGAAATTTCTTTAGATATGATTCAATAGGATTTGTTAACTTATTAAATACTATGGGAGCTTCTTCTTTACCAGTTGGCACATTTAAGGTTAGGCTAGGTTGGTTTAGTTCAGGGACATTCAATCTAGGCTCTATAGGTTGTTGCATGGTTAGGCCTACTTTTATTTCTTCCTTTAATTCCTCTTTTCTAGCAGGAGTAGATGTTTTGTTTGGTGTTTGTTGTGCATGCGACCCGATTATTAGATTTAGTTCCTCATCTTCGATTAAAGATTTATTTAATTTTTCTTCATAGGAGCTTAGTTCTGAATCACTGATCTTATCCTTCAAGTCTTGAAACTTAGTAGAGTGGGTTTCTAGTTCACTTGTTAATTTGGCTAGGATTCCCTTATATATTTCGTCCAGCTTACACTGACTAAGATGAGATAACCTTAAATTAACATGACTTATCTTAGCATTTAGTTTAGCTATTTGTGCTGTAGTAGCTTTTTCCTCTTCAGCTGCATTTTCTATCAAAAGTGAGATGTTTTCTATTTTGGTTTGTATTTTATCAAATTGGTCTTTTAGAGAATACTTGCCCTGGAGATGTGTTACATCAACACGGACATCGAGTTTAGCCCTAAGTAATTTTCTTAACGAATCAACGTTTTCATCTGTTGTTTCATGACCTCTTATTAACAACTCATAAACAAGTTCTTCTTTAGTTAGGTAGTTTAAGTTGTAGTTAGGCATACTGGATAGGCTTTATGTAATAAAGGTCCTTAAATACTAAAATTTCTATTTTGTATTTTTTTCCCTTTAGTTCTATTTATCAGAACCTGCCATATTTATAGGGATAGAGTTCAAACAGCAGAGTTGCGCAAATATTTATACTACGTTATGGCCAAATAGTAGTACAAATTTTGTTTTTTTTTTTTTTTTGATTAAACTCTTTTTACCCACAATGGCTTCAGGACCTTTCAATAAACATAAATTTCCAAATAATGTGGTTTATTACTAGTTCTCCCAAATACAAGATCAATACATAGGTCTTCACCTATATTTATTACAAATATATAAATTGGTTTGATCTTACTTGATTAACGTAACTGTGTGACTTGACGCCTGAAGACTCTAACTCCAACACATGAACCGTCTGTGAAATAATAGTCATTCTTAATACAATACATAATTACAATTGAAAATCTATTAACAAAATAAAATTGAAAGTTTGCTTTGAAAAATGTGAAATGCATGTGGACAACTACAATCATGAAATCCTTTACGAAAAAATTACCATTATAAATTTAATACTCTCATTCATCTATGACAGTGAACAAATTAGTATTTACTGGATCACTTTAAAGGTTTGTATAAACAATTCTATTAATATTCATCGTTTGAATTATATTATATCAGAAAATAAAATACTTACAATTACTACGGTAATGTTCATTCGGAGGCGTCACAGTCAGTTATCAAGTTGTGAGTTTAACTTACAGCTTAAATTCAGAGCAGTCTACCAACACAACAACTGAAAATTCTCTTAACATACGATCATAAAAAAAACTTAATACTACATATAATTACAATAAAGATAAATATTTTACCAAAATCAGTATAAATATGAACTATTTATACTCTTTACATCAGACGAAATTTTTTATAGGGTCTTAAATCACAAAATTTGAGGTATTTCTGTTTATTAAAATGTCTAAAACCCAGAGGGCAGGAAAATATCATGTGGGTAGTAATATTATATTTCGTTACAAAGGCCGGCGTTTCATCGGCCTCGAGAACATGTTTCAAGCTCAAGACTTCGAGAACATGAACCGAACGTGAGTAGGCAAAACGTTTTAGGCCGAGTTATGATTTATATTTTTCATCATACAGTATTATCGTACACTATGCTATTACTAACTATTACTTGTATTACATAACTATTAAATACAAAGCCACAAAGCTGTTTTGTCTTAAAACCTTTTTATAGACTCTTAGTGAAATACTTTCCAGAAGTTAAGCTGTGCATATTCATTCATTGAAACTAAATTAAAAATGTATTTGTTAATGTGTACAATGTGATACATGCGTAGTGTACGGAAGTATGGTCTACGAACCGGCATGTTTTAAAGTTCTTTGTAGAATCAACCAAAGAAAATATAGGAATTTTATTGAACAATTTTTCAATAATAGTTTAAATTTTGTTAATACTATTTGATTTCTGCTGGTACTTTTCGTAATATTTTCCAATGAAGCGGCCAATCAATTGTTTATAAATAGGGAGGTTCATGAAGAAGGGAATTATTTATTTTATTTAGAACTTTTAAATACATTAGTTTTTAACAATTAAAAAAATTTCAAATGTTTATTTGCAGTTTTTAATTTGATTGATCTGTTTAGCATTTTAATTATTAAAACATGAGTGTCAATTTAAGGCCTTTGAGTCAATTTAGATTTCAAATTGTCACATACATGATTATTTATATTGAATAAAATGATTTAAAAAAAAAAATCAAGAATTGTTTTATTTTATTTTAGTCGCCCTTGATGAAAACTACGAATAATATTATTATGGGTTGGAATAACATTTCGTTTTTTAAAGTTTTATGCAACAATTTAATTTGATAAACTAAATAAAATTGTTGTTTTATTTTTTATAAATAACTTTTGTGATTATTCAATATATGGAAGACCGAATTTTTTTTAAAATATAACTGTATTTGGTGCCACTAATATAAGTTTTTTAGTGTTATCTGTATGAGTAATTGTCGGTAGTGTTTTACCGCTCGAGCACACCTCCAGTGCGAGGTGTGGCAGACAGGCCGTGCGAATTTTGCTAGCGTTTGAAAAACAATCGGCTCGGCTCACGGCAGCCAAGAGACGCCAACCACTGAAATTTGTAAAACTTGAGAAAGGCCAGCGCTCGACAAAGAGGGGTGAGAGAGAGAGAATGAGAAGGAGCGAGTTGTGAGTCCCTTTACGCTTCAGTGGTCATGGGATGCAGAGGGGTTGGTCAGGCACACATTCATTGGAGCACTCGCACGCGCACGGGCCAACCACTTTCTCTTTTTTGAGTGACAGTGCTGCATTCTACCGGCAGAAGTTTGTCCCTACTAGCCCTTGCACAGCCTTATTGTTTTAGGATTTTTAGTACGTATGAAATATATTTTATATCCTCTGGCTCTCAGTGAACAGGTGTGTAATTGATTTGTAGTGTAAGAGAGGATTTGAACGTCTTTTCGACTGAGTTAAAACACATTTGAAAGAACCTGAAGTTAAATTTCACCCACGATGATATTATTTTGAAGGTATTTACTCTGACTGACCATCTGCGAGACTAAAGAAATAAGGAATACAGATCACCAATAAAAGTCAAGAACTGTATAATATTTATTTATTTTCAGAAAAATAAATTTAACAATAGTTTTTGCTTTGTCCGTGGATGGTATTTAAAACTTGGATCTATAAACTATCAAATTACAATAGTTTGGCTGTATAACAGAAATGTATTCCAATCATGCGGTACCTTAATCTGAAAGGATATCTTCCATATAAGCTGAAAGGGCTGCTAATGACACTAAGAAACCGTTTGAACTCCATCATGAGGTTGACGTAAATGAACACTCCGTGTCCGCGCTGTTCTCCGTCCGAGTTTATGCGACCACGGCTAATGTCCAGTACCGCAACGCTTTATGTAACCGAGGCCGGGGCAGTTGTGAGGCGCCGCCGCAGCGGCACAAAAACTCAACGTCACAACGTAAAAGGGCAGAGAAATGCCACCGGAGGAAAGGTCACCGCCGCCGCGCCGCTGGACCTTCGTTAGCCCGCGGTTGTGATAGCACCGGACACCGGAGGCGGTCATCTCGCAAAGATACGGTAACTGTACACACATTTGTGGTGTACCCCGGGGATCTATGCTACTGTACTGAGCGAAACGCCATCCTGTACGCTCGTACCGACTGCCAACCACGTGAGTAACTTCAATTACTACAAATGGAGACTCCAATGAAAAATGTTTTATAAAAAGTCCGGGGTAGTTACACAGAAAAAACTGTTGTTAGGGTAACAAAAATATGTTGTCCCGACAAAAAAATTTGGTTGAAATACAGACAACTATTTTTTTTTTTTTTTTTTTTTGGACTAACAAAATTATTTTGTTAAACATTTTTGGTTAAAGCAACCAACAGTTTTTGTAATTGCATCAAAAAGTTATATTGTTAATTCAACAGAATTCTGATACATTTTGTCACCGTAACCAAACCCATTTTGTTGGCCTACGTTATTGCAAAGTATTATTTTTTTAATAAAAATTCATGAATCAATGCATTTATGCTGACCAACAGATGTGAGAGTAGAGGTTTTATTTACTAATTAGCAATTTTTTACTCGGCCTCCGATCAGAACTTCGTTAAAACTCAAAAAGTTAGCCCAAATATGAAATAACTATTGGGGGGGGGGGGGGGGGAATATCATTGATGTTTATGATAATTGACGTTGAACGTTTATTCGACGTGAAATAAATATCCTCTGCTATGTGGGCAAACCAAACATTCTTTGTTGGGAATACCAAATTTTACAACCAAAACCATTTTGTTGATCCAAACCATCGGTTTTGTTGGTTTGACCAATTTTATTTGATTCCCTCAACAAAACGACGTAATTCATAAATTTTGTTGCTACAACAAAACATTTTTTTCTAAAGGCCGACTAAAAAAATATCATCGTAGAGCACTTTCGGTCGTGGCGAAAATCATTTATGAAATAGTAGGATAGAGTGTTAAGATCCTGTCCCACAGTTTTTAGTTATTTCAGAACCAGCAGAATGAACTACCAGTAATACCACACCTTTCAAAAATAATTGTCATTGTCCTCATATCACTGCTGTTTGTGTACTTTCTTATTGATGATGTAAGAAAACAGTACCTGGTTGCTGAGCATTCGCTCGGTAAACTTAAACAATCTTTGTAATAATAATATCACCCACATTCGGTATGCTAAAAATGCCGAGCCGAAAAAGGCGTGTGTCTTTTATAACGCCCTCGTGCGCTCCGCTCACTCGCCTTTCTGAATATTGTTATGTAGACCTAATGTGTACCTGGTGAATGATGTAGCCCACCTTTGATGTTTTGATTGCTGCACTGTAATATAAATTTGATGAACCACATGTTGAAACTGCTACTTGTGGATCTAATTCCTACGGTTAACAGCGCATTTCATTGTTGCAAATTATTTTATTTTTACTTTAAACAGTAATTTTACAAATTGCCTAGTTGTTTTATTCTCATAGTTTTTTATTTATAAAAATCACAAGTATATGGTCCGTCGTGTTGGCAGTGTAGTTTCAGTTTGAGTGTGTTGTCAGTAGCGCTTAGTATGGCTATCGTATGTAGTCCGTACGATACCGTCGTATGGCCCATCATGTATTTGTCAGTAGTGGCTAGATACGCGAATTATTCCCATAAGGCTCGGATGAACAAAGTTGTAACTGTGCACGTGTTTGTTTCAACGAACAATTACATAACGCATCCTTGAGAAGTTTTTGTTTTAAATTAATATTTACCATAACGGCGTATAGTTCTGTGCTTGGCTATCGTATGTAGGCCGTACGATACCGTCGTATGGCCCATCATGTATTTGTCAGTAGTGGCTAGATACGCGAATTATTCCCATAAGGCTCGGATGAACAAAGTTGTAACTGTGCACGTGTTTGTTTCAACGAACAATTACATAACGCATCCTTGAGAAGTTTTTGTTTTAAATTAATATTTACCATAACGGCGTATAGTTCTGTGCTTGGCTATCGTATGTAGGCCGTACGATACCGTCGTATGGCCCATCATGTATTTGTCAGTAGTGGCTAGATACGCGAATTATTCCCATAAGGCTCGGATGAACAAAGTTGTAACTGTGCACGTGTTTGTTTCAACGAACAATTACATAACGCATCCTTGAGAAGTTTTTGTTTTAAATTAATATTTACCATAACGGCGTATAGTTCTGTGCTTAAATTGGTCCTCACAACAACATAGCTCTACTGTATGTTATCTGTATAGGTGTTAATGCTGTAAACTTGAATAGTTTTAGTAAAAAAATAACCTTCTCCACGAAGGTTGAAATAATAATAATAATTAGTGGCACTTGTCATTGAACAAGTGTTGAGAGCAATTAATTACAGAAGTGAATATTGTAACACAGACACCTACTGAAAAGGTATTCTACTTTCAATATTGCATAAATTTTACATGTTAATTATAATTTACATACATATTTAAAATAAATATTTCGAGCGAAAGTAGATTATTTATAGTCCTAATGAAATGTTTTAACTGTTCAATATTAATTAATTTTGTAAAAAAAGTTGTATTTAAAGAATATATTGAACATATTTGTTTGTTTGTTTTAGGTAAGTGAAAAAAGGTGGCTTCACAATCGAAACAGCCATGTAGTAAGTACAAAAACTTATCAACCAGTTCTTACATAAACAATTAATTTTTCCTACAACTGCATGGAAATAATCGCATTGTCACACCTGTAAACCGTACGCAAAACAGTTTATTTCCGGTTTCCGTTTCTTTTCCGCTCTTGAGCCCCAATGTTCTCTACCGCACGCTAAATCAAACAGCAATTTAAGTTTGAGGTTATTTTTGATAGTTAACTAACAGTGTGTTTCAACAGAAACAAATCAAACACAATCTAAATGACCTTTCGTTTATAATAAAACATAATCTGTAGCAATTAAGTATGGTGATAGAAAAAATCTTGTGGTCATTGCCGCTCTCGAAATGTTTGTCTGCACTCAGCTAACGCTTCGTGTGGCCATCTACAATTTTCGAGTGGCAACTGGCAACGACGTACTTTACGCTCAATACAATACACAAAACAGCTATTTCCAACAATGAAACAACGTCCTCTTTCCTCAGAATTGTAGTGGACGTGGTGCAAGGTTTGTCCGCTAGGTTGCAGCCCCTGGCTGCCGTACAGTGGCGCTCCTAGCTGCTATTGCCACAACTACTTCAGGTGTCCGTTTAGTGGTGCCTCTATCGGCGAATATTGGAACTAGAGGACTTGTGTAGGGTTATCTTTATTCAACGACCTTGTCGTTCTTATCTTTATGTAACTAGTTGATTTTTATGTAGATATGGAACTTTTTTATCTGTTGTTCCATTAATTTTGTCAGTTTGTCGCTATTCTTAAAAGGAACAAAACAATTTAGGTTTTATGCGCGAAGGCGTTAACAGAGAATTATGATAATGAACTAATTAACCTTTACAGTACCGAGTTAAAAAGGAAGAAGTGAGTTCAGTGAAACGTCAAGGGAAAACCAACAAGTTACCTTCATTTCTCCTACAATTCTAGAACGTAAACCCTCTGTCTGTAAAATAATGTTGTTTTACTGGTGTGTTTAATTAAATGAACCATAGAAATTCCATAAAAATATTTTTATCATTATTAAATTTATTTGGATAAATAATGATGAACTAAATAAATTCTGCATTTTCTTAAGAAGAAGAGGAATTTGTTTATTTATAAATTGATTATAATTGATAAAAACCAATATAATTCATAAGTACAGAATGACAGACTTAACCGTATATAGCTATGATATAAATAAAGTATTGAGGTTAATGTATTCTTAATAACCAAATCTGTTAATTCTCTTTAGAAGATAAGTACAACAGCTTAAAAGTTTAATGACGGAGATTTAAGCAACATTGTTGGGTTAATGTTAACTGAGGGAGCTCGGTCCCGCCACAGTAAACAGGCCCAGCAGGGGAGGGCCCCCGTGGTGTACTGTTTTGTCCTGCACTAATCTCTCTTGTGCTCTATCGTGGTGCATTTCCTGGCGTTTATAAAAAAATCACACGTTTAAAATTCAGCTAGTGTTACCTTTTTTTAGCACTTTATAGTTTGCGAGCGAAAGTCCATTGGATGATCTATGATCTATACATGGACTAGATAAAGAGTAAGGCTATTTGTTGAGGTTTTTTTTTCCTAATAACCAAATAATTTTTTTGGTTTTTGAAATGTATTTATTATATAACAGTTCTGTGAAGCTACATCGATCATTAAACATTTCTATCACATTTTTAATAGACCGGCAGGAAAATTAAACTTGGCCGCATAATACTGTAGCAAGAGCAAACGTAAATTAATGGATCTGACGCAGTTACGATTTTCATCTTAACTAACCTTATATGCATATAACGATTTAATAAACACTATATTTCAGTTTAATGTATTCATACTCATCATTATCCAGAAAATCATATCTTTTCTACGATAACTCTATAGTAAGGAACAGAAGAGGGTAAAGACTTTTTGTAGTACAGTAGTATTAATCCGTGTCTACACTTTTACAGGCGTCGACCAATTATTGTGCTCGATGTTATTTCATATCTTGGGTTCTCTGCTGGGATGTTTGTTAATTAATGAGTATATTTTACGAACCCCGAACGCTCGCTGGTGCCAAAAAATGTTTGCCGATTAATGTTTGTCAAAACATGCTTCTATGAGATCGATTGATCTGCAATAAAAAACTATATTTTCTTCATGTTAGTATTAACAAAGTGTAAAATTATTTTTAGCCGTAGTTTTAATTGATATGGATTTTTTTTCGTTTTACCGCGATTTTGAGAATTTGCGACATTTAAAACGAGTTTAACATTATGGCCTATTTAAAATATGCATGTGCGCGATAGCGATTTTAAATTTGTGAGACCGCACGAGTGCACAGCACCGCTGGGCCGGAGTCGCAGAATAGTGAGGGAGAATCGAATACAGAATCGAATAGTATTGGAATACAAGCGGAGTATTCAAAGATTCGAATACTTCAAAATGAATTGGAATACTTTTCAAATGAACACACGTCGTTGATGCGGTACGCATCGCTCTGCTGTTTTCATAACACGTGAATATAGTGCAAAAGAATTCAAACATTGAAAATAGTAATTTATACATTTAGGTACTGTATTCAAACTCAGAGTAATCACAAGAGCAAGGGACTCGACTAACATAGCGGCCTACTGCCATCCTGGATTCGAATTTATTTGAAGTAGATACTTTCTCTCTAGTAATTAAATTAATAACTAGAGAATAATTTCGTTTACATCTTACGATGTAGGCCTATTGCCTAATATATTATTTACCCCTGTTAGACTTAAAAATGAATCGTACCAATAATCAAAACAGTTTTCGGGTATAAGAAGACAAATTTCAAACTTAATTAGTTCATTGACACAATTTGAATACAGAAAAAAAATTTAACGATTTTTTTAAAATTTATAAGTTTTTGTAAACACTTTAATGTTAAAAAGTGGTAAAAAAATCCGTTGAAAATAGGAACTAATAAATAGTGCATACGCAACAAAAGAATTCGAATTCTCAAAAGTATTCGAATACTATTCGAATACAGGGGTGTATTCGAATACAGAGTATTCGATTCTTAAATATTCGATTCATCCATCGCAGAATGAGCGGAGACTGGACGTTTTCGTGCCTGTTAGGAACCAATCGACTCCGTGATTGTGTTTCCTGTTTGACGGCGACCCAATCAAGCCTGTTTGTCGGACTGTGGCCCTCATCTGCGAGCCAAAGCGTATTTGGCGGCGGGGGGCATCCATGCGGGTGGAATGGTGCCGACTACAAGCCTACGGAATAATCTGCTCTTCGTTTTTAGAGAAACATACTGTATTTGTCAAAATGTGGGTCTGCCTCGTTTTGTTTTCCGATTTTCTGATCAGCTAAAACCATTGATTTTAATTTTTAACATGTAATTCAAAACATTTATATTGTACTTTACGTCTGTCTCTCCACAAAACCATCAAGTGTTGTACGGTAATGCTGTATCAAGCTGTACTGTATCAAGATGTATCAAACTGTACGGTAATGATTTTCAAGATATCACAACTTGTTTTACAGCGAGGCGGAAATTGGCTACCTTACGCCCTTTTATACTCGCTTGATTATTTACTCAGTGCTATTCAGTGACTAAAAAGTTCTTAAACACTGCAAATTCAAATAAAACATGTTTACTTCCGGTTTTATTTTTAATTCATATTTTTTTGAAAAGACAAATTTTGAACGGTCACTTGATTCGGATTTTATAAGATATGGTGTTGGCAAAAACGCTGGTCTATTGGTTTTACCTCCTCATAAAATTGACTTTAAAGCGAACTACTCGACATAATTATTTTCTGATATCAACAGTTTAGCAACCAATCTGTAGGGTTCTATCGGTTGAAAATGCCCCTCCTACCGCATCCCCCAGGTGGCCAGTGCGAGTGAGTCACTCCGGCATGATGACGGTAACCTTCAGCCTTCAGCGCCGCCAGCTGTCAGTTGTCAGGAACGCTGAACCTGTAGGCTGCAGTTGTCTTCCCTAATGTGGCAACGCTCCACGCCCTTGGCTAATACCTGTTCCTCTTGGCACATATTTTATTCCTCTTCTAGTTTCTTTTTTTCGATTCGATCTCGCCGATAAGTTCGTGATCACAAAGTGAAGTGGGATAATTTATTATACTAATATCAATTAATTTGTTAAACATTTGTTTCCCGATTTTCTTAGAGGTTCTTCAAAATTGCGCATACTCCTGTTAAAGAACAAGTGACAGTTGTGGTTGTGGTTGAAAGTAGGGCGATGGAGGTGGATCGCTGCTGTGTTTTCGATACATTTCTCTTCGAGCTTCATACAGTAGCTCAAATTTTCTTTAAATCTTTTTTATTTCTGTAGTAATAAAAAATAGTTTTGAAGGTTGCTAACCAATTATCAACGTAACCACATTTGATTAACAATATTATAATTATAGTCATACACCTTCTGCACCTTTGGAATGTTAAATTTTTCACTGCATGTGCAGTATTTAGATAGTTAGACTATGATACACACTAACTTTTCAAGTTAAATTTCTATCTGTAAATTTTAAATTAATGACCAAGATCGTGTTCAATGATTAAACCATTGTTTTTTACTTTTTAAAGTTCTTAATGAAAAGTGAAATTTTTATCCAATTAATAATTTCTGTAAAAGTGAAACAGAAGATCACTTTTTAACAATCCGATGCGTCTGTGGGTAAAGCTAAATTAACTGGAGATCCAAAGAGAGTCAGTCGCATTCAACACTTGGGTTCGCCAGTGTTGGAGTGAATGAAAGGTGTTGAAAGGAATCGGACTACTGAATGCACGTCGCCAGTAGCAGTTGTTGAGCAGTTGTGTCAATAACCGCTCACATGAATCCCCTAATTGCGTGGTCGATCTGGCCAACACTTTCGACTGTATAGTTGTGTCACGAACGTATCTAGATTCCTACGATTGAACCAAAGTGTGCGTCACTGAAAAAAGATATTCTGTTCATTATTGAGAAGGCCAAAGTCATTATCTCTTTAATTCACAAGTACATCATAGGTACATTTGAGCTATGTCATTTTGTTAGCTTGACTAACATAATAATTTTATTATGGTGTATTTCCAAAACAACTGTGCCATTATTTGGGTTAAAATATATCGTAATTGTATAAAAATATACTGACCATACACTCTTGAAATGTTAAGTGACCTTAAATGTTCTCTACGTATCAGACTGAAGATTCCTAATGATTCTATTGCTCTTTTGCTGTTTTAGAAATTGTTAAGATTTTCTTTTATAGTATAAAGACTAATTCCAAATGAAACACGTGAATGGCTATAGGAATGTTAAATCATTTTGAGAGTGGATTCACTACATACTCCTGACATCCTTCTCAATGCATAAATGAATTTAATTTGAGAATGGATATCATTGAATCCACACATGAATCAACACACTGTGATGAACACGTTTAAAGAATGATAAATAAATAATGACAGTAACAATTAAATAATATAATTACTTAAATCTTCTACCAGTGAAAATTTACTCCATAAAGATATCATAAATCCCAAATACGTTCTTTGTTTGACACTTAGCCATTAATAGTGGTGCCTGATGCTTAGACATTAAAAATAATAGATTTTTTTTCTATCTTTTCATATATTTACCGTCTGTATTCTTTGCAGTATAAGTGTAAATATATTTTCGAGTGTTTTAGACGTTTGTTTTTCATTTCTGATTACAAACAACACGTAACATGCTAATAAAAAAGTGTTTACATCTACATCGAAGTCGAACTACCTCATGGTCCCTTGCTTTGATCAGACGTCCACAGTTAAAAGATTTTCAAAAAAAATCATTCCATAAATATTAGTAACTATACTTTATGTGCATTATATAAAGGGGAAAGTTGAAAGCATTAACGTAGACCTCCAGTGTAGCATGCCATGGTAGCTGTGATGGGTATTCGATAACTCGATCTCGCATCCGACAAACCGTTCCGTGACATTTACTCAGTTCCACTGTGATGGAAGTAAACTCTTCTGCCTGTATGTTAAGAAAAATATTAAATAAATTTTACAGGTCATGTCTGTTGGAAGTTACGTTTTTGAAATCACAAACCAACTAGAAGGATAGTAAACACATAATTTCATTGTATTTGGACAGTAACTTAAGAAGATCGAAATTTGACTTGTACTAGCCAAAATAATGTGATAATATTAATTTATAATAAGACCTTTAAGTACCTAGAAACGGCTATTCTAAAACATATTTTCTTTAAGACATAAAATACATAAGGTTTGCTATCTTGATTTTTAATGATAAAAACAATCGCTTGGTAGAATATGTTCCGCGACGAATATTATCTTTGTTTAACTATACGCCATTATGGGGGAGGGATGGGTCTGATTAACCTATGATACTAGGTAAGTACAGCAGTAGTATTCACCGTGTTGGAGATTATCTAGTAGCTCGGCAGAAGCCGTGTTGGATATCAGGTAGGCCTGCAGCTCGGCAGAAGCCTCTGTGTTAGATATCATGCAGTCCTGCAGCTCGGCAGAAGCCGTGTTGGATATCAGGTAGGCCTGCAGCTCGGCAGAAGCCTCTGTGTTGGATACAGTATCAGGCAGTCCTGCAGCTCGGCAGAAGTCTCTGTGTTGTATATCAGGTAGTCCTGCAGCTCGGCAGAAGCCTCTGCATTGGATATCAGGCAGTCCTGCAGCTCGGCAGAAGCCGAGTTGGATATCAGGTAGGCCTGCAGCTCGGCAGAAGCCTCTGTGTTGGATATCAGGCAGTCCTGCAGCTCGGCAGAAGCCTCTGTGTTGTATATCAGGTAGTCCTGCAGCTCGGCAGAAGCATCTGTGTTGGATATCAGGCAGTCCTGCAGCTCGGCAGAAGCCTCTGTGTTGGATATCAGTAGACCTGCAGCTCGGCAGAAGCCTCTGTGTTGGATATCAGGTATAGTCCTGCAGCTCGGCAGAAGCCTCTGTGTTGGATATCAGGTATAGTCCTGCAGCTCGGCAGAACTCGCGGCTGTGTCGGAGCCCCACGTAGCCCAGTCCTAATCACCGCCAATTATCCCGGCAGAGCTAATTATCGCTCTATGCACCAATTTGCACGGCCTTACAGTTAGTCTCCGCTGTACACACACGCCAGACTGTGTGGAAACCCGGCGCGGGACCTTGCCGGCATAGCAAGGTGTAGAATGTCATGGACGGGAGGGAGAACTTATGCCGGGCGTTGCTAGTGTTTTAATTGTACTGTAATCGACTTAGTTTTAGGGGGATGTTTTACCGCAATCGTATTTTGGTTAGTGATAAATTATCTTTTTCGAGGTTGTACTAAACGACTTTAGAAGTTTTTGTGGTTCAAAGTTGAGACCGATAATTTTAGTAATGGAAATGTCAATGCCAAAAAGCATCAATAGGTTAGTAACTTTTTTACGTTGCCGCCCACATTTTACAGTGTTTACCTTACAATACATCTCAGCTAATCTCGTTTTATATGTTTAGTGTAGTTGGAGATGACTTGATGGCTAGTGAAGGGAAGATCATCAGGTGTTAAAAATCATTGAAATAAACAAATGTCATACTGACCAGCGCGTCACGATCTCTCCTGATCGAAAGTACTATGGAGAGGTGAAACCTCCCCTCGATTCCTTTACCCTAGGTGGCCAACAAGTCATTTCCAGACAATACCACATTTTTCTGTATGTTTTATAAGTTTATTTTATGTGGGTTTAACTTCAGTTTCCATAAGTTGCGTTTCTCTAGAAGACTTTGTCATAATATCTTTCTATTGATCGTGCCATTGCTGAAATCTGGTTGAACCCACAGATCGTTTGTTAATTGCATTCCCTTAAACAGACTTCTTAGTATTTTCTTGCCTTTTCCATTAACAAGAAAAACACCCGAAACCATTATAATGACGTATCTGTCCGTAGTAGAATGTACTAATCAGTTGCATATGTGATTACCATGCATTGTCTACAAGACTAATTTAAACCTGAGCTGAGAACTTTTGAATTATTTTCCCCTAAACAATTTTGCCAAATAGTCAGCATTTACAAAACAAGGACATGTGTTATTAAGGATTACTAGTCGAACTTTCAAATTTTAAGTTTCCTCCGTGTGGCTTTTAAGCGGCTTGTAAGAGCAAAGACCGTGAAATTGGAACGGCTGCTCAATTTAGACTCCGGCAGCCGGTGGTTAAACTTCGATATTACTGTACAGTAGTTCGGTTTAATGAATAAAATTAAGTATGCAATCGACGTGATGTGGATGATTTCCGGCTTATTCTCTATGCAGCTGCTGCAGTCTTGCATAATACTGAGTTTATGGCTTGAAACTAACTCCGGAACAAGTGGATATTTGCCTATACGTGTTTTTTGGCGAAGATAGTTTGGTGCCATGTCAATTCTAGGGCTTTTTTTAAATTATAACTGTTTTTTGGTCAGTGTGATTAAGTACATTACGGTGTGTGATCTTACACATTAGACTATTGCAGTTACAATAGAAGATACAAATACAAAAGATACAAATGTTTTAACTAAAAAAACTTTCCTAATGAGACATTTTTAACTCTTGTGCATATTTTCGGTGAGCATTTTATTCAGTTTTTGTTTTAAATACACGTAAAGTTGAGTTTACAAATAGATTCTGAAGAAATAATATCCACAAAATGTCATTGTATTGACCTGAGACCTGTATGTACACCATGGAATGTTTTTGCTTGTAGATTTGGCGATTTTCCCCGTAAATAATAAGGGCCTGACCATGTAACATTTCTTTAATAAGTTCGTTGCAAAGAAATATTTCCTCGCCCAATAAATTACGGTAAATCTTAATTAAGATGTATTCATAAAGAAGAATTCAGACATAAAATTTAATTTAGATTTCCCACACGTCAAACATATTTTAGGAGGTCCCTGTAACCAGTGAAGCCCAATTCATTATTCCTATCATTATCTCACTATTTTGAGACAGAGATCTCACATAGTGGGTATTTTAACCTGAATATGAATAATAGATGCATGTAGAATGATTGTGGCGCGATCTTGTAGTCTTGTTACTGACTAAGGTCGACATTCTCCAGGACTGTTAATTAATAGCACAACAGCCAATGGTTTATAGGGTTCTACAGTTTAACTTGGGATCCGAACCACAATTTCGTCCTCTTATATACGAATTTGTCTAATTATGATAATTGTCTTTATGGCTGAACTAGTAATTAATTCACTAGTTCAATAATTCACTAGTGCGGACATAAATCCCCTCTAGGGAATATCGCATCCACAAGCCATCGCTTGTGACTATTCGGACTATCCACAGTTCGTGACCTCCAAGTAGCTGGATCAGAAGACGACGAGATCGTCCCAGTCTGCATTGACTGCAGCTAACGATTCCATAGAGGGAAAATCGTTAAAACGATAGACTAAGCTTACCCTTAGTTTGTTTCCATGATTGGTAAACCAACTTGATGAGTGTTTTTAAGATATCTATATATTAATAGGCAAGCAGGTTTCTTTTCCTCCTTTTTTCTCAGCTTTGGCGCAACGTTGGAAAAATCCGAGCATACCGATAGAAAGGTATAGTCCTGTAGATGAGCAGAATCACATTCTAATTCACATCGGACTCCAGGGCTACGCCCCACAGGCTTTCAAAGTTCCAATGTTAATCTTATGGACGAAGGAGAATTTAATAAATCATTAGACAGCTGTTGCAAAAACATTTGCTGGAAAAACAGGAAGATCGGATGTTTTAGTTCTTAAATATTTTTAAACTTCTTGGATCCAAATAAACTGAAATTTTGATCGAATTTCGATCAGGAGGCGATCTCTAGTTTATATTAATAAACTTAATGCGCATTTTACTTAAATCTTTTTGGAAATGAATTAAGACTTTCTTATGATTTTATTAAACTATGAATCAGACGTCAAAATTTTGCGAAGAATGCTTGAACATGTTCCTCTTCCCCACTCGGCCCCCGGTGTGTGGTGTGTGCGGCGGTTGCGGCAGCGACTGTACCCGCCGCCGCCGCCGTCAAGGCCGCTGACGGGAGTGCCGCTGACGTATCCGTGGAAGGTGTCTGTAGTGGTGGTAGCGTGGTGCCCAGGCACCGGCCTCTAGTACCTTCCCAGCCGTCCCATTCATACGTGCGGACGCGGTAGTGCAGTCTACTATACACCAGTTCGGATCTTCAGTGATTCTGTGTTCGATCCAGTGCTGTAGGTTTTAGTTGTGCGAGTGTGAATTATTTTTATTTTTACCTTACTGTGAGCACTTTTTTTCCTTTTGGTCTTTTTTAGTTTACATAAAAGTACTGTCGGTAACCTGTGTTTTAGAAAGTTAATGGCAAATTTCCCTGTTGGGGGTTTATTGTTGGTTGTGCCAAAGTGAATTTTTTGTTTTTATTGTTTTCTCCCCGTATACCGAAGTTAATGGAAAAAGTAATGTTTTCGTCAACATTTTCAAATTTGAGTTGGTTGATTTATTTGTTTTGCCGTTTTGGTGACCCCTGAGTCCTAGTTGATTTTTTGGTAAAATATTTGTTTTGATTAGTTTCTTTTAATTACCCTTTTGCCTGCTTTCATATACTTCTTTAAGTATATATATATATATATATATATATATATATTTTAAATCTTTCTGCACCTTTATATAATATAACTCTTTGCAAAGCGTATTTATTTGACGTTTTTCAAAGACATCGTTGTTAAAACGTTTTCATTAGCCTTGGATGCCTGTTTATATAGCCTAGTTTTCACTAAGGTGAGAGCTTCTACTGTTTCCATTGTTTACTAACACTTTTTGCCATTGCATTTAATTTGGTTTAACTGACTTTTCTTACCTACACCTACGGTGAACCTACAGTATGCCTGTTGAAATTTTTTCATCCTTTGGAACGCTACCCATATACCCAAAGTAACATTAAACCTGTTTGAAACATTAAACCTTACTCACATCCAAAATCCAACGTGATATTCAACCGAGAATGTTCGGTTGACATTTTGTTGCGCACTAGTCCAATTCTCCGATCGGCCACATTTGCCTTTGGCATTTAGATCCAGTTTAAAAGTTTGCCGATAACATATAGTTCTAGCCGTCGCCAAAACATCGCATGACACGGGTAACCGATGGCAGTCTGATGGCTAACCGATAACTTGATTTCCATTCTGTTAACCACTCTCCGGCATTTACTCTATGTCTGCTTCATGGAACCTATAGCGAATGTAAAATGTAATAATAAATAATCGACAAGCTATTTCGTATGTAAAGGTATGATTCTAATTCGTGGTATCATAAAGAGTGAATGTTATATTATTGTTAACTATGTTGTATACCTAATTATAATTGATTTTTACAATTTTTCAACCAAGAGTAACTTGAGCGGGATTTCCTTCTATAGGTCAACCGTTACTATAAAAACTCTTCTTTACGGTTCTTATTTTATCAAAACCTTTTAAATTTCTGAAATTGCTTCGTATTTATTTACGTACCTAGACCTAACCTTAATCGACAAGAAAATATCTTATTTACCTATAAATTATATAAATACACCCGTCGCAGCAGACCTGCGTACTCAGCGAATTTCCAAAGAATTATTGTTTCAACATCAAAGAACTTTGTGGCTATCTTATACAATTAATAATCTTTATAAGGAAATATAATATATTTAGTGGCATTATATTTCTGAGTAAATTATTTTTATTTAATAATTTATACATTAATATTTATATTGCAATAAATGACTTTTTTAACAGTAATAAAAGTGCATATCCAAAGTTTTCATGCAAAAGGAATGATTTGTTTACAAATAAAAAAAACATAAACATTTCAAATTTGACAAATATGCAGAAGACAGCTGATCAGCTGATTAGGATCAGATACCATATTATCTCCATCTCTCTTGCTCCCATTATACTTTTATTTTCAATAAGAATACCATGGGATTTAGCATGTAGGTTTGCTGCCATGTGGGTTTTTTATCAAATCTTAATTACTCACCACCTAGTGAAGGTTCATACAAATTTTTATTAAGATATGTTGATAAATAAGCGATATATAACTTTTTAAAGATTTACCCATAAGAATAACATGGAAAACTTAATTTGAATTTTCTCCATAACCAGTTAAGCTATTTAAAAGATTCAAAATACTAAATTGTTTGTTTTTTTTAAACTCTTTTAAATGGCTTTAGTTAAAATTGATGAATTTTTTAAATTTAGGTCCAAAAATGCCAAAAACCCATTTTTGACCCCTTTGAAACCCCATAAAACCCCGTTCCCATAACCCGACAATGCTGGTTCGCGAACTCATGAAAATAGACCTGGTCTTACACCTTCATACCAAATTTGATCAAAATCGGAGGTCCGCTTCAAAAGTTATCGGTACCACGGACACACATATATATATATATATATATATATATATATATATATATATATATATATATATATGAAAATGAACGAACAGTGTTTTTGGCTTCTGGGGACCTCAAAATGAAAAAGTAAAGTGGTCCCGGGCTTAGGTCTTACCATGGCTACTACCGTAATAGCGTATTGTATTCCCTATAGGGAAATTCGCTAAAAAATAAATAAAAAATAAAAAACACTGTCCGAAACAGTTTCATGAGCGGATGCACTCTATTCAATGTTTTTTTACAACGGTGAAGATGATTCTTAATGCAAAAATCAATAACTCTAAAATACGGGTTAACATTTAATTTCACTTACAAACTTTTTATCCTAAGGTTTTCCACCAGATTGGAATATAGTGGTATACTTAACGGTTTGTTTCAATAGTTGTAAAACGACTTACCTACTCAAGACTTTCCCATTAGATAAACTACTTAAAGTACCCTACAGTTTGATTATATCAATTAAAGTCATACATAAAATGCTGTAGTAAAGTATAAAGTTTGCTTACAGTCTGATGTTGGTAAAGGAACATTCTACAGATCGATTTCGATTATATAATAATCGTCTAGACTCAGTAGGTTTGTTTGTTTTCTTCATTAAATGTTCTACAAATTACTGTATGAACAAACTACTCCATAGAATATACTTCCGTTTATTAATTAACCTTACTTTGCTACATTAAAGCACTCACTCACACTCCATCTTGGCACTCACTGATGCTTCCTTTTCCCGCTGTCAGTCGAGAACGTCGCCATGTTTGATCGCGTGCGAGTTTCTACATTTCTGTCCGATATATTGGATGTTCCTTTGAGTTCTCCATCTCACTTCACCGCTCTCCCTTGCCTTTCCCTAACTCTATTTCCTCTCTCTGTATGTGATTCTTACATCGGAAATATTGCTGCAGAACTTGAAAAACTTTCGGACTTATGAATGAAATCTTTTTGGAGATATGAATAGAATTTTGTATTTTATGCGATTTTAATGCTTTGTTCGGAACATTTACGTTATACAGTGGTATTCTCTATATTGTCAGGGATAATAGTAATAGAATGCTATATAGGTTTTGGTTAAATATATGACCTCGTATTTTTTACGTGTACGGTAGTAAATCATTCATTTTTGCATATGAAATCTTGTAAATTGCGAATTAAATTTGAAACTAAAAGACAGATTGAAAACATTATCTTCACCTCAAGACTAAATCAAGACACGAATAATTGTAATACTAACTGAGTTTTTGGACTTTTTAGAAATTTAAAATTACCTTAGTTAGAAATAATTCTACTCATTCAAAAGAATATTTCAGCTTTTCCCCTTAAAAACAATATTGCACTGTTATATCTTATATTGATAGCTCATTCTGGTTCTAAATTTCACTTATGAGTATGTGTCACCGCCTAAAGTGGTTTTACTGTTAGTGGGAAAATTAGTGGTTGTGTTAAAAAAGTATGGGTATAAATGTAGTGTTTTGTAAACGTGTTTCACTTTAACAATCCCATCGATGTCAAATTATAATGTGTACAAATGTCGGTTGCAAAAGTGTAGATTTTCTTATCTTCCATCTCTCATACAGTCGTTATTAATTTCCTCTCCAAGGTTGAACAGTCTTTGCTGTGACCGTTTGACATTTAAGAATCGACCAGACGAAATACTTCAAACACCTGCTCGTTATTGATTCAAACTTGTTTGTGCATATTCATCAAGTTAGTTCAATAGATCGTAGACGACTGAATCACACACTGTCATCTTATCAAACCCCATTCATCCTCAGCTTTGGAAGAGTCCCAGGATTGTTCCCACCTCCTGCTACATTGTATCAACATTGTTCATCACATTAATCTAACATCTGCAACACTTAGTGACTTGTACGATGCATTGTGAACACACACCATCACAGCATCGAGACGCAATCGCTAAAAATAGCCTCATTTTCCGGCAGTTAGATTGTTTATCGGTCTAATTAGCCACCAGACAGTAGAAAGGTTCCCAGGTCTGCCATACCAGCGGCAGAAAAACGATAATTGCCGACATCGTAACAGTTGCCTAACCTGGCATTCTCAGCGGTGAGCTCAACATTGCTAGTTAGTATTCATCGGCCAGTTCCCGCCCCTTCTCTCGCAGCTCTTTCATTTCCGTATTTCCTCGAGATTATCTCTCCTCGTAGATTGTCTCGGGGGAATTCGCGCAATTGTTTTATTAATTTGTGATTTCCGCAAGTGATATGTAAACGATGAGGAGGTGCACTGTGCATTGTAGTAGTCCGCTGAGGATATCTGTGTGCGCTTACCTTTCAGGATCAGGATGTGATGTCAGGCCTATATACGGTCATGTGTCATGAGTCGTTAGAACGCCTCTTCAACGCAATGCACTGGTGATGCTTCTTTCTAGAAAAGCCGTATCTCTCAAATTTAGGACTACATACGAATGTTCAGCATGGATATTATCTGTTCATTTGGTGTGCCGTGTTTTACTCCCCTGTTCTTTAATCCCTTACCTTATTCGTATCGTAGTGAAGTCCTCTTGAAAAAGTAAGAATCTTAAAAAGTTCTTTGTAATTAATTAATTGGTTTAATTTCTGTAGAAACTGTAAAAAATATCTCAGATTATAAAGAGACTACGAAATCATGCCTTCTTTGTTGATTAGTTGAGAATCAGATGTAGCCAAACATACTCATTTGCACTAGATGATTACACTAAAGTTTGTCAATATCGGAAGCAATTGATAAACTACCCGACCTTGTTTGTACACAACATTCCCTGCTTATCAACATTGTTACGTCATGATAGCCGATAAAATGTCCCTGTTAAAGTTATCTTGTGGTAGGCGATGGCTAAATCGCAATTACTATGTTTGGTGTTGGTAAAAAGATAGCTCATGTTGTGCTTTCCACCTTTATGCGAAACAGCTGCAAATATTTTCCGATGTGGTACTTAAACTATTTCTGAAATAACGGCTCAATGTTTTCTATAATAATATGTATAACCTTGTGAAAGCTACACAGATTTTAAATTTACAATAAAAAAAAAAACCTTTTAATACTAATGATACGTTTCAAAGATATAATATGCCGTTCTGTTCAGTACGCCAAGAGGTACTTGTTCCCATCAATGGCAAGTTGAGATAGAAGGGTGACACGCGGACAGGCCGCTGCTATCTGATGCAATATTTAACACGTGTACACCCTCGAAGGGCCGCGCTAAACGTTAACGCCGTCGATATCCGGCTATCTGGCACGATATCTCCCGCCCACCCTGGACATCACGATGCCTCCTCATCCCGCTATCTGATGCAATATTTAACACGTGTACACCCTCGAAGGGCCGCGCTAAACCTTAACGCCGTCGATATCCGGCTATCTGGCACGATATCTCCCGCCCACCCTGGACATCACGATGCTTCCTCATCCCGCTATCTGATGCAATATTTAACACGTGTACACCCTCGAAGGGCCGCGCTAAACGTTAACGCCGTCGATATCCGGCTATCTGGCACGATATCTCCCGCCCACCCTGGACATCACGATGTTTCCTCATCCCGCTATCTGATGCAATATTTAACACGTGTACACCCTCGAAGGGCCGCGCTAAACGTTAACGCCGTCGATATCCGGCTATCTGGCACGATATCACCCGCCCACCCTGGACATCACGATGCTTCCTCATCCCGCTATCTGATGTAATATTTAACACGTGTACACCCTCGAAGGGCCGCGCTAAACCTTAACGCCGTCGATATCCGGCTATCTGGCACGATATCACCCGCCCACCCTGGACATCACGATGATTCCTCATCCCGCTATCTGATGCAATATTTAACACGTGTACACCCTCGAAGGGCCGCGCTAAACGTTAACGCCGTCGATATCCGGCTATCTGGCACGATATCTCCCGCCCACCCTGGACATCACGATGCTTCCTCATCCCGCTATCTAATGCCACATTTAACACATCTATATTCTCGCTTCGCTTCGGATACAAATAGATAAACCAGTCTCATATGTTTATTTTTCAATTATATCATTGTGTTAACTGAGTTTTGTCAATAAAAAAAGTTCTATTTATCACGAGATAACGAATTCAATTTCGTCCTTGTTATTGACGTTTCCCTCCTCTTTTGACTAAATTGAGTTTTTTAAATATATATTAGCGAATTTCCCTATAGGGAATACGCTATTACGGTAGTAGTCACGGTAAGACCTAAGCCCGGGACCATGATACTTTTTCGTTTTGAGGTCCCTAGAAGCCAAAAACACCGTTCGTTCAAATTGATATATATGTATATATATATATATCTATATATCTATATATATATATCTATGTGTCCGTGAACACGATAACTTTTGAACGGAACCTCCGATTTTGATGAAATTTGGTACAGGGGTGTAAGCCAGCCTCTACTAGGTTGAGTTCGCGAACCAGAATGATCGGACCATGGGAACGGGGTTTTATGGGGTTTCAAAAGGGGTAAAAATGGGTTTTTGGCTCTTTTTTACTTTTATTTAGAAAATTCAACAATTTTAACTTAAACCATTAAAAAGACCTTAAAAAACGAACAATTTAGTATCTTGAATTTTTTACCTAGCTTAAATGGTTTTGGAGAAAATTCAAAAAGTATGTTTTCCATGTTATTCTTATGGGAAATCAACAAAACCTTCTATCTTGCTTATTTATTGACATATCTTGATCAAATTTGGTATGTACATTCATTATGAAGCGTTTAACTTATATTTGCTTAGAAAACCCATATGGCGGCAAACCTACGTGTACTCAACCCCATAGGGTTTATGGGGGAAATAAAAAGAACACCATAGCCTTATAAAATTTGGTATGTACAATCACTACGTAGGGTTTAACTTATATTTACCAACAAAACCCATATGGCGGCAAACCTACATACTCTCATCCACATGGATTTTATGGGGAAATAGAAAATATACCAAAATTTCATTGGAAATTCGCTGAGAACGCAGGTCTGCTGCGACGGGGGTATTATTAAAAATTATCTCATGATTTGTTTTATATTTTAGAGTTTTGTTGATAGTTTGAACTGGAGCTAGAAATCTACTCTCTTCCTAGGCCTATATTCATTTGTAAATACCTGACAAACCAGAGTGATCAATATCAGAGTGTGTGGCAATGCCGAAATCTCGTCACGTTCTCGTGTCAACCAAACCGGAATGCGCAGTAGAGATTGGTGGAATTCTGGAACCGGTTGTAAAGTAGTATGTCAGGGCCTCGCGGAGGCTCGTTTGTGCGGCTGCAGCAAGTGTTTATACTAAACGGCCGGACCACAACAAACGAGCAGGGCTACAGGAATAATTATTACACAAACCTTTTATAGCTTCACTCATAAGTCATGCTTATGTTATGCTTTCAACTATAACTTTCGTTTAATCAATGAGAGACTGTGTATAGAAATGTTTTCACAATGTTTTAAAATGTAAAAAATGGTTTACTTTTTAATTTGACGGGTTTCTCCTTTCACTTCTGAGTTGGTTAACAAGTGAATACGGAGAATTCGTTCTTAGTTGATGGTGTGTAGATATAAACGACTTTAATTACTAAAACATAAGAAAAATATCTCTGAAATAATATTATCTTGTTGAAGGGTGGGAGTTCCCCTTAAGATTTTAGCTGTGGCAAGTTTTTTCCAAAATATTACGCACTTCAACTTTTTTATCTATGATGGAGAGAGAATTTTTTCAAACACAGCCATGCATAGATAGGATGGCCGGTATTGGCACAGGCAGATCCGTTTGATGAATGGGCTAAAGTTTGTCCGTTCGGTCGGCGTCTTTCCAAGTTTTACCTTATCGGATGCTCACTGTGCCAGTCGTGATTTTTTGTCAGCACTAGTTGAAGAACAAAATGTTAGAATGCGCTCGGTTTTGTTAAACAAATTTTTAATTAACCTCGCATAACGTTTAGTGACTCATCCTGTTGCCCAATCAATGGAATTCTTTTCGATTTCCTCCTGTAGTAACGAAGGTCGCGGGGAGACCTTCCCCAGTGGCTCCCGTTATAATCGGTGACGCAATTGGGCAGTCTGCAATGGTTGTCTGAAGGCCGCGATATCCGGGGTACCTCGTTATCTGGAAATGGCCGCCTCCGTGTCTAGTGCACAACCATGTCCTCCTGCACGGCCGTGGACTCGGGCCGACCATGTTCCGACCGTCGATCGATGCTTGTACCGACCTTGTATGGAATGATTTGGCTTCGTCAAATTTCTATTCCACTTTTAATTTGATGAATAGTTTTAAGTTTTCTTCAAATTTGAATTTTTGACCTCCTACAATAAAACTTATTAATTGGATAGATATTCAATGTTGGACCGTTTTCCTTCTCTTTGAACAGTATACTAGGGGAGATATATCGCATCGTGATTGTATGATTTTGAAAGTGTATACAATATACACTTTAGTTATTAAATTTTAATCAACTGTAATGCAGGCCTATTGATATACAGAACATGCAATAAGATAAATTAATGGAAATGATTCTCCACGGTATTGTGTTTGCTGTACACATTTCAACCGTTTACTCCTAGAAATTTGGTTGTATTCGTTCTGTACGTTGAAAACATTTTCGGTGAAGATTTAGATGCTACCTATAAAATTCACATTGGCACATCATAGACGTTTGCGTGTAGAGTTCCAAAGAATCAATTGATCGTTTTCAGATTTAGAACGTACTCTAGAACCTATTTCTCTTTTCGTTTAGTCCAGAAAGTGTACATTTACATCCGGAGAGTGTTGCTATTGTGGGTGCTACCAAGTGAAGTGCTACGGAGGGATGTTCCGGAGGGAGTGTTGATGTGTTGAGCCTCCGCCCCGCCATGGGCACGGACCAGGAGCGAGACGAGGAGCGTGGGTTGTCGCCCTCGGCGCTGGCCAAGCTCCGCGGCATCCTCGTATCGTCGCTCAGCAGGGAGAACCTCTCGCCCGTGGACCTGGGGGACGAGGGGTCGCCGCCGCTGCCGCCCCAGCGCCGCCGCAGGAAGGTCCACTTCTCCGAGAGCAAGAGTGTCGACTGCCTGGAGCGAGGTGGGTCCTACTGTATCCAAGCTTGTCGGGCTGTATAATATTGGACTCGTCTGTGGCTCGACGGGGGCTTCGCCCCCATGCCACCTAACTGGTTATACGCAGAATTTGTTTAAGATGTTTAGAAAGATGTAAATGATGTTTGATACTTTAAATAAAGTGAACAGGGTATGCATGTGTTCTTAGATCATCAATCACGATGTAAATGATGTTTGATACTTTAAATAAAGTGAACAGGGTATGCATGTGTAGCTTCTAGGTACGCGGCCTCAAGCAGACTACTAACTTTTATTTAACCTGAAAATCAGCTTTAATAAACTAAAATTGTACAATTGACCCTTAGAGCTGATTCTCCAAGTCAGTTTCAATCGTAGCTCCAGTTTACTTTGAAACTTTTGTTTAACTCCTTGATAAATTAATCACTTTGGAAAAGCTTGGAATTTGATTTATTTTTAATGTTAATGCAACCAAAACGAGGAAGCTCTGCAACTTTGTTTGTTACAAACTTTGCGTTTGTTATTCTGTATCGTTATAGAAATGAAACATTGTAAATGATAAAAAATACAATTTAGAGGTGAGCGTTAGACTCCCCACAATTCATCTATTGGTTTTTTGTGTGATTGGCTCAAACTTCGATATCATAGTCGTATAAAGCCGCGTCCGCACTGTGCGAACACGTTCGCCGAACATTTATTTGTTAGTTGATATATTTCCAGTGTAAATCATATGGTCAGTAATTGTCCGTTAGGAATGTTTGTTGATTTTTCTGTTCGCCACGAGTGTTCGGCCAATGCGGACGCGGCTTTAAGACGTAGGCGTAAAATTGTTTTTTACTTCAATTAGTTTGGTATAATCAAGCGTTAGTTCTCTCGTACTTAAACCAAAATAAACCGCCCTAAATCCCTACGGTGCAGTGCGCCATCCCACTTGCATTAAATTCCTTAAATCCGAGCGTTGTCAGAAGGAGAGATCCGTATTATTTCGTCATCGAGCAAATATTTATCTTCGCCAAGCCCCTCAGGCCCGCGCTGAGTTTCCCAACAAATATGAATCCATTAGATCAGGCGTAAAACTTTCCCCAAAGTTGGGCAAAACTTCTTCCGCACTAAATTTGCACTCCTGTTTTACCGTTGACTATTGATTTTTCTTGTTTTGCTTGAGTAATTTTAATGCCCAAAGTGTTTGAATTGCTAAAGTTGGTGTACATCATAAAAAAATTCAAAGCAGCAAAAACTAATTGAATATTTTTAATTGTTATTATTCTCCTCCTTAATCCATAAACATTAATTTGATTTGGAATGGATCTTTATATGGATATGATTTGCAATATATTCCTATTTTCCACTGCATCGGATAGTGTCGTTTTTCGTTATCGTTATGTTATGGTACGGTTTTTTTTGCGTGTGTTATAAATAAGACACTAGATGTTCGCACGTCTGCTGAGACAAGTATTTAATATCGACGCAAAATGAAATAGAAAATCATTAATGTGCTGCAAAATAAGTTCGACAAGAACACAAACGAGGCATCTCACATTATATAGAAGATAAATAACGGGCGGGAATGTGAAAAAGAGAATTGATGAAGCTCTTTACCTTGGGAACAAAGCGGCGCGACGGCTGAAGCACATTCAACGAAGACCGCGATGCCTTTGTAGCCGAGCAGGTGATTGGAGAGCCCACTTTCACTCAGGACCCATTTAAATTTTCGTTATTTTCTGAATATTGTACAATGTAAAAGAGTGGTTGATTGCATAAAGTCTCCTTTTGTAATCTTATTTTCCATGCAGTAGTGTAGGTTGTTATTGTTTTTGAAGCGGTAATTTACAGGGATGTAGAACTTTTTGAACCAGTCTCAATATTATAAAACTTGAAAAAACCTATTGTTTCACAATAAATAAGATTTTGGTAAGTGGATATTAGATTCGTTAAATCTAAATAAGGAGATTCTGAATCTTAGAATTCGTGTTTTTCGTCGTTAATGAATTTTCTATTGTTACAACTAAAAATTCACTGATATAGTTTAGCCGCTGTCCTCTTTTAAACCTTGTAAATGCACATTATTGGGTATTTTGAAGCGGACACGATGGATTAGATGATCATCAACGTATATTCAAAATGTTTCCATCAACCAGGTTCATCAAACTAGCTCCATTAACACAGGAAATTAAGCGATTCACAGTTTAGCGTCAAATCTGAACACAAGCCATCAACCTTTGTTAGAGATGCTAAACGTGAATTCTGCTTCATGAAATGATTAATGTAAATGTTATATTTGTAGTAGCAATATAGCAATGAATCGACGCTAATAACAATGAGGACGTTTCAATTTTACGAACGGACGACCCAAAAGAGTTTAAATATGTTTTGTCTGTTTATTTGATTATTAAAGAACCTTGGGTGTATAGCTTATTCTTTATGACGAAACGTTTTAGATATTATATAGCCTTTTTGATTTTTGTACCATTATTAAAACGTACTTACGATTTTACGTCTCTAGTAAAACATTGTGAATATATTAACCGCTTTAATGTTTTAAATATGGAGATGGGAATTTTTCTCTCACATAATCACCCCTCCTTTTTACCTACTATTTGGCCAACAATTATTGGTAGATGTATGAAAGTTTGATCTTGAAGGACCTTATGAGATATTTCATAAGCAAAGATAGTGGTAAGTAAAGAGAAATTTACCCCCCCTCTCTAATTGTTTTATTTATGCAACCGGTTTGGTCTTTTACAGTTTTTTCCTTTTCTCTCAGTTGATAATTTTAATCACGACATTGATGAATCTCTTTCGTTGTTGCATACAAGTCAGAAGTTTTAGAATAAAACATATTTTTATTATTGGTTGTATAAGCTGTTATAAATGTTTCGACCCTTGTTAAACATGCCATGTTACTCTGGTAATGTGTCATATGCTCTCCCTCCAATAGCGAGAATTTCTAGTGCAGGATGAATTTGGTTAAAATAACTTGTCGTCATAGCTATATATTTGTTGAAGTTATTCATTTAACTAAAGCTGTGTATATAGTTTAAATTTATCCTCAAATACATCTGCATTGACTGATGGAGAAAACTAAAACGACTAAGGGTGATGACCTTCCTACTTCTTTTTCTGCCCTTCTCTACGCGGCCATAATTTTCCAACCAGCTTCCGTATATTTGGCACGTTTCCCTCGTCTACAGCCTTGTGCTAACACCGTTCCCCTCCAAGTAGTCGGTTTACCAGGTCGGAACGGCGCAGTGAACGAGTGCAGTAGTGCAAGCATGCTGCGCTGATTATCTCTACCAATAGGACCTCTCCCTGGCTATCACGAGTTCATAACTCCACCGTGAGGGCGCGCTAGTTTGCTGCTCACTGGCCATTTCAAGCAACTCTAAAGGCTTCGACACACTACCGGACTTGTCATCTAACCGAGGATCGTACCGCGCAAAAACAGCAAGTCTGGTAGTGTATCAGGGGTCCGTACATTGGACCGAGCACCGGACTGAGCATCGTACCGAGCGCTCTGGAGGCGGTTTTCTGGCGAAACATCAAAGAAAGGATCTGTGCGTTGTACGGTAGTGTGTCGGCGTCAATTTTGTTCTGTACTCCGTCCCGAGCGCCGCCCCGAACGCTCGCAATGGAACGCCCCTCCCCTCTCCACCGCATCCTCTAGCGCTCTCACTCACGCTATCCCTCTTTCTCTCTCTAAACTTCCTTCACCTCGCTTTAGAATTTGTCTGGTACGATTCTCTGTCCGATGTCTTGTTCGGGGAAATGTTGGGGGCAAAACTTACCTCCCTGTATGGTTCAATGATCGGTTCGATGCCCGGTCCGATGTACGGTCCAGTGCAAAGTCCGATAGTGTGTCGCCGCCTTAATTTGTTTGTGCGAGTGGAAACGGTCATGAATACCGCCGATACTGTTTAACCTCGATACAATGTGCCAATAACGTAGGCTATAATGTGCGGTTAGTCCGATCACCCATAGAAGTATTAAGCTTTTGTTGGTCTTTAAAAAGGGGGTCTTTATTTCGTTTTTAATTTTCCCTTCAGTTAAATTATATTCACTAATAGTCTTCCAACTAACCAGTGGCGTTTTTTCAGATACCAATGGTAGTTTAGTTTTATGCTAACTGCTAACTATAAATACCAACAATTCAAATATATGGGCACACTAAAAGTGAAAGAATGAAAATTCACTCTTTCAGAGTGACTTTTAGCGAATTTCCCTATAGGGAATACGCTATTACGGTAGTAGCCATGGTAAGACCTAAGCCCAGGACCACTTTACTTTTTCATTTTGAGGTCCCCAGAAGCCAAAAACACCATTCGTTCATTTTCATATATATGTATATATATATATATCTATCTATCTATCTATCTATCTATATATCTATCTATCTATATATCTATGTGTCCGTGGCACTGATAACTTTTGAAGGGGACCTCCGATTTTGATGAAATTTGGTAATGAGGTGTAAGACCAGGTCTATTTTCATGAGTTCGCGAACCAGCATTGTCGGGTTATGGGAACGGGGTTTTATGGGGTTTCAAAGGGGTCAAAAATGGGTTTTTTGCATTTTTGGACCATAATTTTTAAAATTCATCAATTTTAACTGAAACCATTTAAAAGAGCTTAAAAAAACAAACAATTTGGTATTTTGAATTTTTATCATAGCATAACTGGTTACGGGGAAAATCCAAAAATGTGTTTTCCATGTTATTCTTATGGGAAATCAAGAAAACCCTATATCTTGCTTATTTATTGACATAACTTAATCAAATTTGGTATGTACATTATCTATATAAGGTTTGACTTATACTTGCTTACAAAACCCATATGGTGGCAAACCTACATTACACCCCCATGGGATTTATGGGGAAAATAAAAAATTGCCAGAGTTTGATACAATTTTGTGTTTACATTCACCAATTATTGATTAACTTGGATTTTCTAACAACACCCAATGGCAGGAAACCTACATACTCGATCCTATGGTGTTTTTATGGGGAAAGTAAATAATCTGAAATTCCATTGGAAATTCGCTGAGTACGCAGGTCTGCTGCGACGGGGGTATTTAACTCTTTGAAAGTAGGAAAACCGAGCCACTCTGAAAGAATGAATATTCACTCTTTAAAATAGTGAACTGGGGTCATTCTTTGAAAGAGTGAATATTTCCACTCAACGAAAGAATGATTTCCACTCAACGAAAGAGTGATTTCCACTCAACGAAAGAGTGATTTCCACTCAACGAAAGAGTGATTTCCACTCAACGAAAGAATGATTTTCACTCAATGAAAGAATGATTTCCACTCAACGAAAGAGTGAGTTTCATTAATTGTAGAGTGAAAAATCATTTTATTGAAGACTGAATAATCATTTATTGAATGAGTGGAAAATCATCTAATGAAAGACTGATAATCGTTCATTTAAAGGCTGAATTTCATTAAATGAATAAATGAAAATATTTCATTTCTGTCCTAAAATTAGTGGTTTCTTCACTCTTTAGAAGAGTGGAATTTCATCCATCACAGACTGAAATCAAAACCATTTAAAGGTTGGTATTTCTGCAGTTTAGGTGAACCCTCTCAAAAATTGATTTTTTTTGACTATCCAAAATTATTCCCTGATTTTAAAAATTATACTGTATAGTTTTTCTGCGGAAATATGTCATATGGGTTTTCAAATTAACGGGGAAGTTATGCTGATCACGAATAGGCCTATGTAGGCCTAAAAATTATTTCGATCCGATTTGAAATAAGCCAGAAAATGCGGGAAAAGAGTCGGAAAAGCTATTAGATGAACTGATTTGGAAGTAGGTATGTCATGTGGGTACTCTTCGGCATTTTATGTAGAATTCATATATGTGAATAATAATTGCAAACAACAATGTATACACTGTAAAAAAGTTTTTGTAGGTTTACAAAAAAAAAAAATTTTTGGCAACCAGTTGCCAAAATTTTTTTAAGTAACTGTGCAACATTTAACCTTGTAAAAACACAAAAAAGGATTTGTACAATTACTAAAACTTCTCGCAATTAGACAAAATTTTTTCTTGGAAAATCACAAAATTTAAATTTGTAGAAAGGCAAAAAATAAATTGGTAAAACTACAAATGTTTCTTTTGTATTTTTACAAATATACTTCTAGTAATTTTACAAGAAAAAATGTTTTGTTATTACAAAAAGATTTGTAAATGTACAAAATCTTTTTTGTGATTTTACAAGGTTGAATTTTGTACAGTTACTTAAAAAAAAATTGGCAAACTGGTTGCCAAAATTTTTTTTTGGAAAACAACAAAAATCTTTTTTGTCAAAATACAGATAAATTGCGGTACCGCAAAAAATGTAGGTCTTAAATGCCAAGGAAAAATCTTGTAAAAGTACAATATATGTCTTTATTTTGCAACTTTACTATAAAATCTGTTTCATTCAACATTTTCAGTTCTGTTGGTTCTACAAAACATTGTCTTAGAACTACAAAGGCAAAATTACAAGTTTAACATTATAGGTGTAATAGCCTAAGTTACAGTTACAATTTTCTAATCAAACTGCAGACTTAAAAATTTTTATAAAACCATTTATTTAATGGTCTTTTGTTTTTATCTTTTATTTATTATCACACCAAAGAACAATTCTTTTTTACTTAGGCCTAACTTACAACATTAAATACTAAACTAGATCACTATAATATGGGGCCAAAGTCATGCTTTTTGATTTGAACTTAAGTTTGAACGACCTAAGCTAAGCGAGTTGTGAAAATGAGTGAGGGTTGAATAGCCACTTTTGGTACATGTAATAAACGATAGGTTTATCTTGATGTAAATAATACAGTAGACCCTCTCTTAACAAGCCCTTATGAGACCGGGCCTACGGATAACCCAAAAGGCTGATTAAAGCGGGCAACTTCATAAACATGTATACTGGTACTATTATACACTGAAATAAAAATATTAACTTATATTATAGGCTATATTGTAGGCCTGAAACAAAACTAATTCGTTGATTATAAAAATAGATGACGATAAACCCAATAGTGATGTTCTACAATATTACGGTACGGTAGGCCTACTTGATTGGATATGGTTATATTTAAATAAAGTTATTATGATCGGAACGGAAGACTCTCAATCATCAGAAAAGGCCTGATAAACTGACCATTTTTAATTTTCAGGAAATTTTTATCAATCTCTATCTACTTTGTACCAAGGCAGAGACAGTTAATCCGAGTGCCGGTTGAATAGAGGATCTATTGTATTGCTGTTAAGAGGGTCTATGGTATTAAGAAAAACCAACTAAAATTGGTTTAATTTACAATGTAAAGAAAATAAAAGTAGGCTAATCAATGTTTATTAACAGGGAAAATAGATTACTATACCTAATTGATCTATTTTTTAAATGGACAACTAATAATAAGTATAAATTATTAATTTAGAATAACTAAGTTGGCTGAAGTACAGTTAGTAGAAATTACAAGTTTAGTTGAAAAAAACATTTTTATACGGGTTATGTTTATGGTAGGCCCTTGGCTTAGAGGGTTTGGGTATTTTTGGGGATATTTTTGAGAAATTTCTTCCTGGTTATTACAATTATAGTTTAGAAGATGAAATAATACTTTTCATCATACTGCACGCAAAACAGCCGTTTTCTGGCCTGTATTTAGTCTACAAAGTTAGCCTTTTCTGTAGGCCTAGTCTTTTAAAAATGCTCCATAAAAACATCGGTGAATTTTTTCCGTGCACTTACTTCAAAAGTTGTTTTTTTCACAAAAATCATACTAATCCATGGCAAATAAGGCCAATGTAACTTGCCAATGTGACTTGCATACTACAATGTTTATGCAAGATTTTGACATGTCTTCATGCTACGTATAAGTCAGTTGTTTATAAGGAATATTTAAATTAAGATGAAAGTCAATTAATAAAGGTAATCAGATAATGAATTTTAATCAAGCCTAATTTATTTTTAAATTGGTTATCCATTTTATATTTTTGCAGTATGATAAAAAAACATTGTTCATCACTCGGACGGGAAGTGTTTATTCTGTGCTTGATCGCTATTTCCGACTTTGGCTTCGCCTGGCTCGTAAAACACGATTGCGCAAAAAAAGCCACTTTCCATCCTATTGATAAAAACTAATATTTCATTACTCTACACACTTTCTAAGTACGCTTTCTAAACATAAAATGAGCTAAGAAAATCAGTTTTTCCCACTTCTGCTCGGCAAAATTATCTAACATTAACTTTCTTGCATTTGAGGTGCACGGAAAGTAACCGTTATGGGATTTTGGGGTGCAGACCGATCAGCTGTTACATTAGGCTGATCAGTTGTTACATTGTTTCCGTGCGTATGTACCTTGACATAAGCACGGAAACTCAGCGTTATGAGTTCAGTTTTTTTCTTGTACTAAGTGGAATGAACAAAAATATTCATGTTGTTTAAAAGTTATTAGATATTGTAATGAAAAATAATGTTCAATACTAAGACTCCAAAGTGCCATTACGGGGCTCGATAGCCTAGCCTTTTCCAACCACCCTCAGCTTTGCCTCGGTCGTAAATGAAATCTCTCCCTGCAATAAGTCACTTTCAAGACCTGTGATGAAAACTACTATTTCATTGGCTACAGACAATCATTATTAAATTGGTAATATGTAGGCCTACTAATCAATGTAAACGGTTTTAAATAATTACCGTAGGCTACTGTTCACTGTAATATCTTATAACAAAATAAATTAAGGAAAATTCGCCCATTCAATTTGACCAGAAAATTACAATTTAAAAATTCAATTTAGCCATCAGGGAAAATTTGACCATGAAGAAATCCTGAAAAAATAGGTTTCCCTGTCATCATTAGTTACAATTTACAATTCCCATTATTTTTTAATTAGAAAATTTGAAAAATTTAGATGACTGCAAAATTAGCCTAATTTTGCCGACTGTCAGTGGCGGCTCAAAAATAGTTAGGGGAATTCCACCATGATTGGCACTTACAGGAACAAATCGTCGTTGCGCCAGCATTACCGCCTAACTGACCAATTCCAAAGTTTACAGGAGGAAGGAAAAACTAATTTGCAGCAACAGTAAGCAACCGGCAGGATCACCTAAGTGATCCTTGCAATACCGCCTAAGTGCCTCTGAAAGGACAGGAGATTTAAATTCATATTTACAGCGCTGATTACAGTAATCTAAACTCAACTTTAATAACTCTTAGTCTCAAACAGTTTATTAAAAGAAAATTGAAGCTCTACATGTCGTAAGTTATGAATAGTTAGGTTAAAAACAGAGGACTTCATGCTGCATGACTGCATACAAGCTGAAACTGATCTGTGCTGTTCAGATAGGCGGTGCTGCGCGAACTATTCACTTAGACCTTATTGCTTTCACGCGACTGGAGCACTTCCTGTGGTGATAGGGTTGACCGAGGTAATTGTGAATTGGGGCAATTGTGAACGCCGCTTATAACTTAGAAACTAACATTAATATTATTAAAAACCAACTTAAAACATGTTTTTTGGTCTTTTCTCAATACACTATTAAAATTTGTTATTAATTTTCAAAGAATTAGTCTGTTTTCCATTAGCATGAAAAAACCCTTAAAATTTTTTTGGTGTATCACTTCGGTCACTCAACAAAAATGATTAATTAAAAATATAATTTTATTATTTATTTTTTTAGAAATTTTTTGAAGCACTTCTAGAGAAGTGCTCTAAAGCCTGAGAGGTTTCTTTATCAACTGCAATAAAAATTCTAGGATTTATTGCCAATTCACAATTACCCCATAATTTTTAAATTGTGGGGTAATTGTGAATTACAAAAAGGGGTAATTGTGAATACGATTCACAATTGCCCCAATTCAATACAAAATACAAGCAGTGCACTATTTTGCAGAAACTGAGTTAAATTTTGTTAATTGTAAAGAGTTAACTGACTCGGATGATGGTGACATAACAGTGCAAGGTTTCCGTTGCGCCAATAACGCAAAAACTGAATTTGTGTGCAAGGAAAACAATTTGTTTACTGTTACTATTTTTGACATTGTTGCTGTGCTCCCCTATCCCATAACAACTTACAAAAACCGCAAAATTACTTATGTATTCAATGGAGCTGTGAGAGTCAATGAGCAGTAATACTGTTTCACTTCGCTAGGTTAGGCTAGGTTACATTTCGTTAATTTACAAAGTTTTCTCTTAAATTTTTTTAGTGAAAATGAACTCAATTTTGACACTTTTCATATTTTTTATAAGTTGTTATGGCAATATATCGTTTTTATGTTGTATTAAACTAATTAATACAGTTTTGGTTAATGTTTTTTTACCTTGCATTTTTTCACAATTTTAAGAAATCTCGAACCTGCTTTGAACTATGGGGAATTGTGAATGCTTTTGTGTGACTATAATTTTGAAAGTGAGGTAAATGTGAAGAGAATTAGTTGGGCTTTATTTTGATTTGCCCCATTTCACTTTTGGTGTGTTCTAAATAATTTTTCTGATGGCATTCACATTTACCCCAGAATTGATAAGATTTGCAATACCGTGCCGGGGAATTGTGAATGGCTTATAACAATTTTGTTTATCAGAGGAATTTCCTGAAAATTTGTATAATGTATCCTGAATAATGTAGAATTAAAAATACATATACCATAATATGATATTTGTAATAAAAAGTACTTTAAAAAAGGGTTTTTTGTCAAAACACGAAAACCCGTTCACAATTACCCCGGTCAACCCTAACGTGAACTTCTACCGTACCAACTGATGCGTCTCTTCAAAAATACCATCTATAGGCCTATGCAAAACTCAATTTGGGAAAAAATGTCACTTAAGCGGTAATGCCGGCACAACGACGAAATGTAGGTTACTGCCTTACTTTTCATTTTGAATAACTTGCACATGTGTATCTAAAATTATTCTATGGATGGGAAATTTACAATAACTTTATGGGATTTGAACTTCTAAGCCCTAATTTAATAGGCCTAACAAACTTTCCTATGAGCCTAATGAATTTCAAGTTTCATACCTTACATATGGTACCTTATATCCTGGTAGGCCTTCATTAATCCAATAAAATTTACACTTAACACAATATGAGTTAGACTGGAAAAATTCCATACTAAATCACTGCACAGAACTTCTTGACACTAAAACCAAACACTATTCCAAAGTCTTCATGATTCTTCAGCCATTAGATGCACTCATCTTCAGTTGCTGTGAGTCAGTAGAAATAAAAGGAAGATGTGTGGAGTCCGCAGGTCTTCGCCCAAATCCTGAAAAAAGAATACCTATATAAGTTAATCTTCTTTATGAGGAGGAAAAACAATTTTAATTAGAGGAGCAATATTAATTAGAAACAAATTCAAACTGTACACGATCTCAATATTTCAAAAGGCGTCTGAAACGGAATTGTCAGGAAATCGGCTTTTGAAATAAAATATTTTAGCGATTGTATTTGGGAACCAGTTATCCGTGTCAGCCGTGTCTATTTCAACCGTTGAAAATTAAGTCGGTGATCAAATGGGTTATTTCCGCAATCTGAGGCCAGGTTAGATGACTTGACTTTAGAGGTGTGCAAATAGTGATTTTTGTTTTTGAATCGAATAGTAATGTTGAAATTTCTTTTATCATTTATTTTAACTGAGATTGACAATGAAATTAAGGTATGTAGAATTTAAAATATGAGCATTTCACAAACAAACTGTATTCCACATTATTGGGTCAGAATAAAGTGTTTTTTCCAAGATATGTGGATAAAATCACTAAAGGTTTACTTAAGGTTTAGCAGCCAACTTATTTTTCCTAAAATCACAACACAACCACAATAATTTAGTTACAACAATAAAAAACTAAACATTACTGCCAAACCGCCGAGAAGTAAAACAAGTCAAGAACACAGCAAATGAGATAAAATAAATGCGAGCGTCATTTGAATTTTTAGTCCGTCCTGACTTGGCTTGGCTGACACAGAGTATGTAAAGTTTTGATTCACAATATAGCCCTATCCACCGCCGGATTACAACATGCGCGAAGTATCAACTTTTAGTCAATGTTAATTTGTAGATTGACTATACAAAGTTGTAGCTAGCAAAAGATAGCAATACTATAACAAAGATTAAGTAAACCCTTCTTTATACAAAAAAAAAAAAAAAAAAAAAATGCAATCATTTTATAATTTTGAGTATTGCACTAGTGGTCCACGCGTGGCAACACTGGAAACTCAGAACTACTGTTACTGGTTCGTTTTTGTCAATAAACATGTTAATAATTGTTGATCCATTCATTGCATTTAAATAATATTTCTGCTTTACACTATAAGCTGATTTGTTCATTCAAACGTTTGTTTAAAAAATTACAACTAGCCGTTGAGCATCATTAGCGTTTTCGGGTCACCGGCGAGCTATTCGAACGAATCAATCTATTCGGTTCGAACTTCAAATATTTCCTGGAATTTCGAATTGAATGAATTATCGCAATATTCTATTCAAAATTATTCGAAGTTCGAATATTCGCACAACCCTACTTGACTTACACTGTATAAGTTAGGCTACACTCCAATATTTAATTTCAATGAGTGTGACAAAAACTACAAAAAACAAAATGAGGACTGTAACATTAAGTTTAACGGTCGGACAAAATGACATAGGCCTAATTCTTCTAACAACCACCGTACTTTTAAATTACTTTTGAATCACATGGCTTTTGAAAGTAGGGACTCATCTGGGGTAACTTTTGATACTACACTTTATAGGACATGGTGTTACACGGTGAGTCATTTGACAAAATACATAAACATGACACTCTAGCCAAACATTTCCTGAAAAATCTTCACTAAAAAACATACTAAAAATCTTTTTGTAGTTAATAATTTATTAACAGATTTGTATAAATCTTTAGAAAAGAAGCAGACCAGTGGTATACTGCATAAATTAACAAATATAAAACTACTGTGTGTGGACTTACTCCAGAACTAAGCAAGCAAACAAATTTTACAAAGTGGTAACATATGTTGAACCAATAATTTTTCATGACAATTGGAAAATTATAAATTCCAAGGGTGTAACATCTTCCCAATAAAACTACATCATAATAATTTCCATTAAAGAGACCAACACCCTTTATAGCGGTACAAAAAATATACCTTTACAAAACATAAAGGCTAAATACCTTCTGACAAAAACCTGTGAAGATCCATGAAAGACCTCAGAAGGCATCACGAAGATATCACAGGTGTTGACGCAAGACTTCACATGGCTCGGCTGACAAGACGGTCAAGTAGCATGATTAAGCGGGCCCTGAATAAACAATACACAGCACACTACTAATTGTAACAACCTGGTATCTGAATTAATCTAACACACAATTTTATTCTAGACAAGGGAAATATAAGAGCATAGGCCTAACCAAGAATTCTTAAGTGCCAGTTTTTTAATAAATGACAGGATGAAATTGTTAATAATATTTTGTGTCCGATTTTACTACTTGTGCTTTTATGCCTAAAATCATAATAATAGGCTATTTAAAAGTATTTTCGCGGCAGAACTGTTTATTCAGCGAATTTCAAATGGCTGTTACCATAATCAACAACTATGGTAAGGATATAAAAAATGATTTATAGGCCTAAATGGGAGTTGCTGTATATTTAACCCTTTCGGTGCTATGAACGACATATTGTTACTCGACTTTTCCCCCGAGAAATGCTAAGAAACGATATATCGTGCTTCGCCTTTCACCCAACAAGTGCTAAGGAACGATATAAATCGGATATTCCCCGATATCGATAAGGCAAAATAATAATGGGCAAAACTCCGTCCGAATCCACCGACTCCGCGGTTATTATCGATGTGGTAATGGCGATATTGCGATAATATTTATCGATAATATAATTACACCATACGAATACGATTTCATCACCTGATTTAGTTTTGTTCAAATATAATTAAACATACCTTTTAACTATAAAACAAATGTAATGCAAACAAGTAAATAACAAAAACAAATTTTAAGCTAACATAACCTACAACATTATCAAAGAACAACTCAAAATAAACTACCCAAGTTTGTGTATCTTAATTATTGTGAGAAGAAGCAGACTATGTTAAACCTAAAATGGCGTCACACAAATGCTGCCAATACGAATCAGAATGGTATTATTTTGCTATTGTATTAAAGGAATATGCATTTTAAATGTTTCCAAACACTATTCATTTTGTTGCTATAAACATCACTGTCAATAAAAGTGACAAGGTTTACGGTTAGATTATTGTTATGATACATTTGTGTTATTGTAAATAACCTATCATATGATTGATTGTGTTACACATATCTTAACTCAAACGATTACAAGTATCGAATAATGGCAATATCGAATTTTTCACATCGATAATAACCGCGGAGTCGGATAATGAAGTTTCGCCGTAAATGCTCAGAGGGTTAAATTAAAGTAGGACGCATCATAAACTGCACCCTAAGTTTTACTACACTCTCTTAGGCTATGATTTATGTGAGATATCGAAGTTTGGATAATATGTTAGGCCTACGTTAAGATAGAGTTATCAAATGACTCGATTTATACTCTCCAAAGGTTATGCCTCTGTATATGCATACGGCTGACTGAATCACACGTAGGAAGCTTACTGAATGGCACCTTAGTTTTACTAGACTAACTTTTATCCAATTATTTAACCAGCTACACCTACAGGCCTACTGGTGAATAATTTACCTATCACTAGGCGTGCTAGTTTGGTATTACCTACCACATCATCAGGTGAACTTACTAGGCCTAGGCTATACAGCCCAATCATTCAAAACTAAGATCTCTTTATTGTGATTACCCAACAGTTGTAATACCATCCATGGTAAAGTTTACAGAAAATTAACAAAATAAAAAATCTTTATTATAAGGCCTAGAATAGCCATCCATTAATTGGCTGAACTTAGTTATCCTCCTCCACCATTATTATCGATGTTAAAATTTCAATTTAGTGATTAAAATTATGCGATGAAAACAATAGATTCATCAAAGATAAATTGAGGTAAGAAATGGATTATAATAACAGTCCAACAGTAAACCTCCATCACTTTTGTGGACCGCGATGTTAAGGCTATAACAACAAAATCAATAGTTTTAAGGAAAATTGAAAACGCATAACTCATTTCCTCCATGGACTAAATAAAAAGTACATTTCTGATTCGTATTTGGCAGCACTTGTGTCAAATCATTTTAGGCTAACCTAACCTAACAAATGAAGTCTTCTCACAATTACTCAAAATAGGTACACATACAAAATAAACTTAGCTAGTTTATTTTGTGTTGTTCTTTGATAATGTTTTAGGCTTCATTAACTTAGTTAAAATTTGTCCTTTATTTTGTTATTTATGTTAATATTATTCTATTAAAACCTACTGAACTGAACCTCGATGATAACCTACAAGACAAAGTGTACAAAGGTAAGGTGGCTTTGTCTTCATTATAAGTGATTCTCAGTCTTGTATACTACACAATATCCTGTTAATAATAGAGTATGTTTGCATATAGAACTAAATTACTTCATCTAAACTTACCTAGTTGTGCTGTGCTTGCTAACTATTGAGGAGGGAAAGCTTCTGGAAAGAGACACCGTCGTGACGTGACACCAATGCCGAGGAGGAAGATTTTTTTGGAGGTGAATGCTTTCGATGATTGATTTCAGAGCTGACTTGAAGTTTTAGCCATAGCCATGCAAACACACAAAACGTTTCCCAATACTTAATATAAATAACGCATATAAATTGTCCCGGACCCGTTAAAGATGGCGGTCTTCTGATTCTGTAAGGAAATCACTCTGATAGAGTGACTGAGAAACCATCTATTGAAAAGGTGAAAATCCATTTATTTAAATAGTGGATATTTTCACTCTTTAGAAAGAGTGCTGGAGGTTTTCCGTTCTTTCACGAGTTACTTTTCATTCTTTTGGAATGAACACGCATTCACTCTGAACAAAGAATGACTTTTTCATTCTTTCTATTTTAGCGTGGGGGTAATTTTTCTCATCTTAATTGGATGTTTGGGAAAACTCCAATCAAGCTTTATCTTTATTTTTTACAGACTATGGTTTTTTAATAGATCTAGTAAAATCCATAATTTTTACTGAGTTATCATATATCAGAGGTACGTTAAAGAACTAAGTGATGTCTTATCCAAAGGGTGTTTTACACTTCTAAAACACCTAATTTTTACGTATTACTGTACCAATTAAAGGCCAAATTTTGCTTGAACTTTTAACATTTTAATCAAGGAATTATCCATAATTTTTTTATTGATTTTCGTATATCACGTAGTTTGATATTTTTACTTGAATTCCATTAATTATTTTTGGATTTGAATCCAAAGTGAATCCAATTTTAATCCCTTATAAGTTTTTTTTAAGACATCAATAAAAGAGGAACTTCAGATTCAATTATGTTTATTACATTGTATTAAAACTCACAAATAGTTTTTTAACCTTATTAGGCCTATAATCCTGTAGAGAATGCACACCCATCCTCTTTCATCGGCGGATGAGTGGTAGAATGTTCCAACCACTTGAGTGGGGCCCCCTGTGTACTGCATTTGTAGATCATCCATGCGTTTGTCTGTACAGAAGATCGGCAGGGCCCTGTGTGCTGCATTTGTAGATTGTCCATGGTATGTCCTTAGAGAAGATCGGCGGGGCCCCTGTGTACTTCATCTGTAGATTGTCCATGGTATGTCCTTAGAGAAGATCGGCGGGGTCCCTGTGTACTGCATCTAGATTTTCCATGGTCTGTCTGTAGATCGGCGGGGCCCCTGTGTACTGCATCTATAGATATTCTATGGTCTGTCTGTAGAGAAGATCGGCGGGGTCCCTGTGTACTGCATCTAGATTTTCCATGGTCTGTCTGTAGATCGGCGGGGCCCCTGTGTACTGCATCTATAGATATTCTATGGTCTGTCTGTAGAGAAGATCGGCGGGGCCCCTGTGTACTGCATCTATAGATATTCTATGGTCTGTCTGTAGAGTAGATCGGCGGGGCCCCTGTGTACTGCATCTATAGATATTCTATGGTCTGTCTGTAGAGAAGATCGGCGGGGTCCCTGTGTACTTCATCTAGATTTTCCATGGTCTGTCTGTAGATCGGCGGGGCCCCTGTGTGCTGCATCTATAGATATTCTATGGTCTGTCTGTAGAGAAGATCGGCGGGGTCCCTGTGTACTGCATCTAGATTTTCCATGGTCTGTCTGTAGATCGGCGGGGCCCCTGTGTACTGCATCTATAGATATTCTATGGTCTGTCTGTAGAGAAGATCGGCGGGGCCCCTGTGTACTTCATCTGTAGATTGTCCATGGTATGTCCTTAGAGAAGATCGGCGGGGTCCCTGTGTACTGCATCTAGATTTTCCATGGTCTGTCTGTAGATCGGCGGGGCCCCTGTGTACTGCATCTATAGATATTCTATGGTCTGTCTGTAGAGAAGATCGGCGGGGTCCCTGTGTACTGCATCTAGATTTTCCATGGTCTGTCTGTAGATCGGCGGGGCCCCTGTGTACTGCATCTATAGATATTCTATGGTCTGTCTGTAGAGAAGATCGGCGGGGCCCCTGTGTGCTGCATCTATAGATATTCTATGGTCTGTCTGTAGAGAAGATCGGCGGGGTCCCTGTGTACTGCATCTAGATTTTCCATGGTCTGTCTGTAGATCGGCGGGGCCCCTGTGTGCTGCATCTATAGATATTCTATGGTCTGTCTGTAGAGTAGATCGGCGGGGCCCCTGTGTGCTGTATCTGTAGAACACATCTGCATCTGTGTGCTGTACTGTTTTCCATGGTCCGTCTGTAGAGTAGATCAATGTACTCCCCCCCATAGGGTGTACACATCTGCATCTGTGTGCTGTACTGTTTTCCATGGTCCATCTGTAGAGTAGATCAATGTACTCCCCCCCATAGGGTGTACACATCTGCATCTGTGTGCTGTACTGTTTTCCATGGTCCATCTGTAGAGTAGATCAATGTACTCCCCCCATAGGGTGTACACATCTGCATCTGTGTGCTGTCCTGTTTTCCATGGTCCGTCTGTAGAGTAGATCAATGTACTCCCCCCATAGGGTGTACACATCTGCATCTGTGTGCTGTCCTGTTTTCCATGGTCCATCTGTAGAGTAGCCCTAGAAGCGGCCATTGCCGGATATCCGGCAATTTCAATTTTGCGAAAATCGTCAATTGCCGGATTCCGGCAATACAGGTCAATTTTTGTTCAACTACTCATTACACATGGAAAACGATCAATAAATGTAATAATATTGGTACCATTTTAAAGAGGATATTCCAAACTTTCATTTTCGTATATAATCGAACCTTGTACTATCAAGAGATCGACGCAATTCGTATTATAATTTGAACGAAATTTAGCGCGCGAACCATTTCCGGCTCAAAAACGGCGAAACGTCTAAAAACATATGTTTTTAAAAAAAATTTTACTTTTTGTATTTTTTGACTATCAGAAAGCCGTTGGTATGATTGAAAAGAGCACGAGTTCTTCTTTCGTTTCCAGTGATAAACATTTGTCATATGACTTCGGAAAATAGGAAAAATAATTTTTTAAATCAGCTAAAATGTGCGGTGCATAGTTTGGCCAATTTGCCGGAAATACGGCAAATTATAAATCGTCTGTTAAAACAATTATTAATGAGTTTAGCGTGTTATAAATCATATAATTTTGTTGCTAGGAAAAGTTATACATATTAGTAGCGATTCCTTCCTCTATGGTGCGTCCGGTGGTCTATGGAAGAAGACGGAAATAGTTGTATTGCTAGACTATTGCCGGTGTGAAGCCTCACGCGTCTCATCCCAAAAATTTTTAAGGAACCTTAATATTTTTTATATTTTACTTGTATATATGTATATATTCTTGTTCAGGAAGATTTGCACTTCAAATAAATGTACCAGTTATCTTATTATTCAACTGTAAGATAATTATATCAGCTTTCAATAACTAAATTAGGGGTTTTGTCAAGAACAAATTATGTTTTCCTACACATGATAAGTAAAAAGAAAAACAGTTATTTTTTGTTCATAAGTGTATTAATACCAAAGAATATATTTTAAAGTTTAGTAAAATAACAAGTCCTTTTTATATTTACCTATACTTCGATTTTATTTCTTTGTGTCAAACATATAACCTAAGTTTGTCAATTTTGCCCATTTTACCTATTTTTATCAATAACTGAGGATAAAAAAAAATTATTTCCAATAAACCAAACACATTTATATGTAGAGAAATAAATTAAATACAGTTTATTGTTTAGATTGAGTTTTAATTAAATATTGTAAGAGTTCTAGTAGTCTAATTAAAAAATATTTAAAATTATTTATAACATTTATTGTTTGCATTTTGTTAATGATATACTAGCAGCGATTAGTTTTATTTTATTTTATTTAAATGCTATGTTCTTTCGTGAACAAAATGAGTATGCATATGATAGGGTTATTTTGTAAGGTTAAGTCACAGAGAGGGTTTGAAGTAACCTCTGCAGATTTTGTTGGAATACGGCCTGAGGGGTAGATTTTTGTTCTAATTTCGACCCGTGCATCCATTCACTTAAATGTCTTAAGAAAATCTTTTTTATTATTTCCTTATACTTATGTATATTTTCTTGTTCAGAATGATCTGTACTACAAAAATATGTACAGTTGATCATGTTAACAAGTTGTATAAAAATTATATGAAGCTTTGTGTAACTAAATTAGGTTTTTTGAAAATAAAAATAAAAAATTTAAACACATATAAAGTAAAGAACAAAAATTTTTATGGTACAAAAACGCATTATTTCTAATAAATACATTGTACAGTTTAGTAACATAGCACATTTACAGTAATATGTATATATTATTTACTTTATTTTTATCTTTCAAATGTACAGGGCACGTTTGTAAATTTTTTCCATTTTCCGTAATTTTCCCTGTAACAGTTGTAAAAAAAATATTTCTAACAAACTAAACATATTTCCACGTAGGGATATAAATTGCCTACATTTTGTACATCTTTGATTTTCTGTATAAAAATCTGTGTAAAAGTTCTAGCACTCTACTTTTGAAAAATATTTCAAAATTTTTCAAAAAAATTGGGTTTTTCACATTTTGTAAAAAACGTACCAACAGGGATTTTATTTAATTTATTTTAGAAATAATCTACGTCTTTTTCCGAACAAAATGAATATGCATATGACTAGGTTATCATTAGTAGTTTGGACACTGTTAATTTTTTTAAAAACGTCTGCAAAATGGCCGAAATTGACTGGCCGCTTAGCGCACACGCACCGATTTGGCCTGGCCGCTCCTAGGGGTAGATCAATGTACTCCCCCCCATAGGGTGTACACCTCTGCATCTGTGTGCTGTGCTGTTTTCCATGGTCCGTCTGTAGAGTAGATCAATGTACTCCCCCCCATAGGGTGTACACATCTGCATCTGTGTGCTGTCCTGTTTTCCATGGTCCGTCTGTAGAGTAGATCAATGTACTCCCCCCCATAGGGTGTACACATCTGCACCTGTGTGCTGTCCTGTTTTCCATGGTCCATCTGTAGAGTAGATCAATGTACTCCCCCCATAGGGTGTACACATCTGCATCTGTGTGCTGTCCTGTTTTCCATGGTCCGTCTGTAGAGTAGATCAATGTACTCCCCCCATAGGGTGTACACATCTGCATCTGTGTGCTGTCCTGTTTTCCATGGTCCGTCTGTAGAGTAGATCAATGTACTCCCCCCCATAGGGTGTACTGTGTTTGAAGTAGACAGTGTCTTGAAATTGTGGTTTTATGGGGACCCCTAACACGACAAATAATTTAGACTTAAATTTTGCCACAATTTCCCTAAAATTTCAAAAAGTTACTGATTATGTAATTTTTAATCGCCATAGAAACTACAGTCTTTAAATTTAATTTTTGCATACGCGTTTCAAATGAATACCAGTACAAGCAGTACTGGTATTAAGTTGCGTATTTTTGATAAAAAAAAAACAAAAAAACAAATTAGTATACACGTTTTGTTTTCTTATCATTTCGCAGAGCACCTTTATAACTAAATACTCGTCTCAATTTAGATCTAAGTACCGTACTCACCAAATCTTCATTTTATCTGACGATAAAATAATATTTGCCAATTTAAATATAATGAGGGAAAGCCTATAGGTATGTTTGCTAACATAAGGGGGTTATAGCAAATTAATAATATTGCCTAGTTGGTCTGTAGTTTGCTAAACATCAGAAAACTATCTTTGTTTATAAAATGATTAATTAAATCATTCAATTAGTTCAAGTAAGTGCAAATTTAAACAATTATAAATACAGTATTCAGGGTGGCCACTCAACCGGCCGTTAAAACGTAAATTAGCCGGGAATTTAGCGACCGGGAACTACTAGGGAATTTTTTTCAACCCGTGAAAATCTGTTTAATAAATACTGTATACGTTATTGGTTGGTACTGTATTTTAATGTATTAGACAAGGGTTTTTTATCTAAATCTAGTGATATATAGTGATATATAGGTTTTATCTATTATAGTGATAAAAGTGAGTTTCCATTAATTGTTTTAAAATAAGTAAAATCAACCCAGTATTTCAACCCCGCATGTCGATAAATTACCGAACAAAGGCCGAGCCGGTTGTGATTATCGCTGGTGGTGATTGACCACTGGCCGTGTCTGCGGTGCGGTGTTTGATGGATCGACGGCGCGACGTGTATAGTCGAGATTGATGGATTGGCTCTCGGTGTATACGGGTGCGGGACGTGGGACTATAGTGGCAGTAACGTCGGTTGGTGGCTCGTGTATACTGCATTGACCACTGGCCGTGTCCGCGGTGCGGTGTTTGATGGATCGACGGCGCGACGTGTATAGTCGGGATTGATGGATTGGCTCTCGGTGTATACGGGTGCGGGACGTGGGACTATAGTGGCAGTAACGTAGGTTGGTGGCTCGTGTATACTGCATTGACCACTGGCCGTGTCCGCGGTGCGGTGTTTGATGGATCGACGGCGCGACGTGTATAGTCGGGATTGATGGATTGGCTCTCGGTGTATACGGGTGCGGGACGTGGGGCTATAGTGGCAGTAACCTCGGTTGGTGGCTCGTGTATACTGCATTGACCACTGGCCGTGTCCGCGGTGCGGTGTTTGATGGATCGACGGCGCGACGTGTATAGTCGGGATTGATGGATTTTCTCTCGGTGTATACGGGTGCGGGACGTGGGACTATAGTGGCAGTAACGTAGGTTGGTGGCTCGTGTATACTGCATTGACCACTGGCCGTGTCCGCGGTGCGGTGTTTGATGGATCGACGGCGCGACGTGTATAGTCGGGATTGATGGATTGGCTCTCGGTGTATACGGGTGCGGGACGTGGGACTACATTGGCAGTAACGTAGGTTGGTGGCTCGTGTATACTGCATTGACCACTGGCCGTGTCCGCGGTGCGGTGTTTGATGGATCGACGGGGCGACGTGTATAGTCGGGATTGATGGATTGGCTCGCGGTGTATACGGGTGCGGGACGTGGGGCTATAGTGGCAGTAACGTCGGTTGGTGGCTCATGTATACTGCATTGACCACTGGCCGTGTCCGCGGTGCGGTGTTTGATGGATCGACGGCGCGACGTGTTTATAGTCGGGATTGATGGATTGACTCGCGGTGTATACGGGTGCGGGACGTGGGACTACAGTGGCAGTAACGTAGGTTGGTGGCTCGTGTATACTGCATTGACCACTGGCCGTGTCCGCGGTGCGGTGTTTGATGGATCGACGGCGCGACGTGTATAGTCGGGATTGATGGATTGGCTCGCGGTGTATACGGGTGCGGGACGTGGGACTATAGTGGCAGTAACGTCGGTTGGTGGCTCGTGTATACTGCATTGACCACTGGCCGTGTCCGCGGTGCGGTGTTTGATGGATCGACGGCGCGACGTGTATAGTCGGGATTGATGGATTGGCTCGCGGTGTATACGGGTGCGGGACGTGGGACTACAGTGGCAGTAACGTAGGTTGGTGGCTCGTGTATACTGCATTGACCACTGGCCGTGTCCGCGGTGCGGTGTTTGATGGATCGACGGGGCGACGTGTATAGTCGGGATTGATGGATTGGCTCGCGGTGTATACGGGTGCGGGACGTGGGGCTATAGTGGCAGTAACGACGGTTGGTGGCTCATGTATACTGCATTGACCACTGGCCGTGTCCGCGGTGCGGTGTTTGATGGATCGACGGCGCGACGTGTATAGTCGGGATTGATGGATTGGCTCGCGGTGTATACGGGTGCGGGACGTGGGACTATAGTGGCAGTAACGTCGGTTGGTGGCTCGTGTATACTGCATTGACCACTGGCCGTGTCCGCGGTGCGGTGTTTGATGGATCGACGGCGCGACGTGTATAGTCGGGATTGATGGATTGGCTCGCGGTGTATACGGGTGCGGGACGTGGGACTACAGTGGCAGTAACGTAGGTTGGTGGCTCGTGTATACTGCATTGACCACTGGACGTGTCCGCGGTGCGGTGTTTGATGGATCGACGGGGCGACGTGTATAGTCGGGATTGATGGATTGGCTCGCGGTGTATACGGGTGCGGGACGTGGGGCCATAGTGGCAGTAACGTCGGTTGGTGGCTCATGTATACTGCATTGACCACTGGCCGTGTCCGCGGTGCGGTGTTTGATGGATCGACGGCGCGACGTGTTTATAGTCGGGATTGATGGATTGACTCGCGGTGTATACGGGTGCGGGACGTGGGACTACAGTGGCAGTAACGTAGGTTGGTGGCTCGTGTATACTGCATTGACCACTGGCCGTGTCCGCGGTGCGGTGTTTGATGGATCGACAGCGCGACGTGTTATAGTCGGGATTGATGGATTGGCTCGCGGTGTATACGGGTGCGGGACGTGGGACTACAGTGGCAGTAACGTAGGTTGGTGGCTCGTGTATACTGCATTGACCACTGGCCGTGTCCGCGGTGCGGTGTTTGATGGATCGACGGCGCGACGTGTATAGTCGGGATTGATGGATTGGCTCGCGGTGTATACGGGTGCGGGACGTGGGACTATAGTGGCAGTAACGTCGGTTGGTGGCTCGTGTATACTGCATTGACCACTGGCCGTGTCCGCGGTGCAGTGTTTGATGGATCGACGGCGCGACGTGTATAGTCGGGATTGATGGATTGGCTCGCGGTGTATACGGGTGCGGGACGTGGGACTACAGTGGCAGTAACGTAGGTTGGTGACTCGTGTATACTGCATTGACCACTGGCCGTGTCCGCGGTGCGGTGTTTGATGGATCGACGGGGCGACGTGTATAGTCGGGATTGATGGATTGGCTCGCGGTGTATACGGGTGCGGGACGTGGGGCTATAGTGGCAGTAACCTCGGTTGGTGGCTCGTGTATACTGCATTGACCACTGGCCGTGTCCGCGGTGCGGTGTTTGATGGATCGACGGCGCGACGTGTATAGTCGGGATTGATGGATTGGCTCGCGGTGTATACGGGTGCGGGACGTGGAACTATAGTGGCAGTAACGTCGGTTGGTGGCTCGTGTATACTGCATTGACCACTGGCCGTGTCCGCGGTGCGGTGTTTGATGGATCGACGGCGCGACGTGTATAGTCGGGATTGATGGATTGGCTCGCGGTGTATACGGGTGCGGGACGTGGGACTACAGTGGCAGTAACGTAGGTTGGTGGCTCGTGTATACTGCATTGACCACTGGCCGTGTCCGCGGTGCGGTGTTTGATGGATCGACGGGGCGACGTGTATAGTCGGGATTGATGGATTGGCTCGCGGTGTATACGGGTGCGGGACTTGGGGCTATAGTGGCAGTAACGTCGGTTGGTGGCTCATGTATACTGCATTGACCACTGGCCGTGTCCGCGGTGCGGTGTTTGATGGATCGACGGCGCGACGTGTTTATAGTCGGGATTGATGGATTGACTCGCGGTGTATACGGGTGCGGGACGTGGGACTACAGTGGCAGTAACGTAGGTTCGTGGCTCGTGTATACTGCATTGACCACTGGCCGTGTCCGCGGTGCGGTGTTTGATGGATCGACAGCGCGACGTGTTATAGTCGGGATTGATGGATTGGCTCGCGGTGTATACGGGTGCGGGACGTGGGACTATAGTGGCAGTAACCTCGGTTGGTGGCTCGTGTATACTGCATTGACCACTGGCCGTGTCCGCGGTGCGGTGTTTGATGGATCGACAGCGCGACGTGTTATAGTCGGGATTGATGGATTGGCTCGCGGTGTGTACGGGTGCGGGACGTGGGACTATAGTGGCAGTAACGTCGGTTGGTGGCTCGTGTATACTGCATTGACCACTGGCCGTGTCCGCGGTGCGGTGTTTGATGGATCGACAGCGCGACGTGTTATAGTCGGGATTGATGGATTGGCTCGCGGTGTATACGGGTGCGGGACGTGGGACTATAGTGGCAGTAACGTCGGTTGGTGGCTCATGTATACTGCATTGACCACTGGCCGTGTCCGCGGTGCGGTGTTTGATGGATCGACGGCGCGACGTGTTATAGTCGGGATTGATGGATTGGCTCGCGGTGTATACGGGTGCGGGACGTGGGACTATAGTGGCAGTAACGTCGGTTGGTGGCTCATGTATACTGCATTGACCACTGGCCGTGTCCGCGGTGCGGTGTTTGATGGATCGACGGCGCGACGTGTTTATAGTCGGGATTGATGGATTGACTCGCGGTGTATACGGGTGCGGGACGTGGGACTACAGTGGCAGTAACGTAGGTTGGTGGCTCGTGTATACTGCATTGACCACTGGCCGTGTCCGCGGTGCGGTGTTTGATGAATCGACGGCGCGACGTGTATAGTCGGGATTGATGGATTGGCTCTCGGTGTATACGGGTGCGGGACGTGGGACTATAGTGGCAGTAACGTCGGTTGGTGGCTCGTGTATACTGCATTGACCATTGGCCGTGTCCGCGGTGCGGTGTTTGATGGATCGACGGCGCGACGTGTTATAGTCGGGATTGATGGATTGGCTCGCGGTGTATACGGGTGCGGGACGTGGGACTATAGTGGCAGTAACGTCGGTTGGTGGCTCGTTTATACTGCATTGACCACTGGCCGTGTCCGCGGTGTGGTGTTTGATGGATCGACGGCGCGACGTGTTATAGTCGGGATTGATGGATTGGCTCGCGGTGTATACGGGTGCGGGACGTGGGACTATAGTGGCAGTAACGTCGGTTGGTGGCTCATGTATACTGCATTGACCACTGGCCGTGTCCGCGGTGCGGTGTTTGATGTATCGACGGCGCGACGTGTTATAGTCGGGATTGATGGATTGGCTCTCGGTGTATACGGGTGCGGGACGTGGGACTATAGTGGCAGTAACGTCGGTTGGTGGCTCGTGTATACTGCATTGACCACTGGCCGTGTCCGCGGTGCGGTGTTTGATGGATCGACGGCGCGACGTGTTTATAGTCGGGATTGATGGATTGGCTCGCGGTGTATACGGGTGCGGGACTTGGGGCTATAGTGGCAGTAACGTCGGTTGGTGGCTCATGTATACTGCATTGACCACTGGCCGTGTCCGCGGTGCGGTGTTTGATGGATCGACGGCGCGACGTGTTTATAGTCGGGATTGATGGATTGACTCGCGGTGTATACGGGTGCGGGACGTGGGACTACAGTGGCAGTAACGTAGGTTCGTGGCTCGTGTATACTGCATTGACCACTGGCCGTGTCCGCGGTGCGGTGTTTGATGGATCGACAGCGCGACGTGTTATAGTCGGGATTGATGGATTGGCTCGCGGTGTATACGGGTGCGGGACGTGGGACTATAGTGGCAGTAACCTCGGTTGGTGGCTCGTGTATACTGCATTGACCACTGGCCGTGTCCGCGGTGCGGTGTTTGATGGATCGACAGCGCGACGTGTTATAGTCGGGATTGATGGATTGGCTCGCGGTGTGTACGGGTGCGGGACGTGGGACTATAGTGGCAGTAACGTCGGTTGGTGGCTCGTGTATACTGCATTGACCACTGGCCGTGTCCGCGGTGCGGTGTTTGATGGATCGACAGCGCGACGTGTTATAGTCGGGATTGATGGATTGGCTCGCGGTGTATACGGGTGCGGGACGTGGGACTATAGTGGCAGTAACGTCGGTTGGTGGCTCATGTATACTGCATTGACCACTGGCCGTGTCCGCGGTGCGGTGTTTGATGGATCGACGGCGCGACGTGTTATAGTCGGGATTGATGGATTGGCTCGCGGTGTATACGGGTGCGGGACGTGGGACTATAGTGGCAGTAACGTCGGTTGGTGGCTCATGTATACTGCATTGACCACTGGCCGTGTCCGCGGTGCGGTGTTTGATGGATCGACGGCGCGACGTGTTTATATTCGGGATTGATGGATTGACTCGCGGTGTATACGGGTGCGGGACGTGGGACTACAGTGGCAGTAACGTAGGTTGGTGGCTCGTGTATACTGCATTGACCACTGGCCGTGTCCGCGGTGCGGTGTTTGATGAATCGACGGCGCGACGTGTATAGTCGGGATTGATGGATTGGCTCTCGGTGTATACGGGTGCGGGACGTGGGACTATAGTGGCAGTAACGTCGGTTGGTGGCTCGTGTATACTGCATTGACCATTGGCCGTGTCCGCGGTGCGGTGTTTGATGGATCGACGGCGCGACGTGTTATAGTCGGGATTGATGGATTGGCTCGCGGTGTATACGGGTGCGGGACGTGGGACTATAGTGGCAGTAACGTCGGTTGGTGGCTCGTGTATACTGCATTGACCACTGGCCGTGTCCGCGGTGTGGTGTTTGATGGATCGACGGCGCGACGTGTTATAGTCGGGATTGATGGATTGGCTCGCGGTGTATACGGGTGCGGGACGTGGGACTATAGTGGCAGTAACGTCGGTTGGTGGCTCATGTATACTGCATTGACCACTGGCCGTGTCCGCGGTGCGGTGTTTGATGTATCGACGGCGCGACGTGTTATAGTCGGGATTGATGGATTGGCTCTCGGTGTATACGGGTGCGGGACGTGGGACTATAGTGGCAGTAACGTCGGTTGGTGGCTCGTGTATACTGCATTGACCACTGGCCGTGTCCGCGGTGCGGTGTTTGATGGATCGACGGCGCGACGTGTTTATAGTCGGGATTGATGGATTGGCTCGCGGTGTATACGGGTGCGGGACGTGGGACTATAGTGGCAGTAACGTAGGTTGGTGGCTCGTGTATACTGCATTGACCACTGGCCGTGTCCGCGGTGCGGTGTTTGATGGATCGACGGCGCGACGTGTATAGTCGGGATTGATGGATTGGCTCGCGGTGTATACGGGTGCGGGACGTGGGGCTATAGTGGCAGTAACGTCGGTTGGTGGCTCATGTATACTGCATTGACCACTGGCCGTGTCCGCGGTGCGGTGTTTGATGGATCGACGGCGCGACGTGTTTATAGTCGGGATTGATGGATTGACTCGCGGTGTATACGGGTGTGGGACGTGGGACTACAGTGGCAGTAACGTAGGTTGGTGGCTCGTGTATACTGCATTGACCACTGGCCGTGTCCGCGGTGCGGTGTTTGATGGATCGACAGCGCGACGTGTTATAGTCGGGATTGATGGATTGGCTCGCGGTGTATACGGGTGCGGGACGTGGGACTATAGTGGCAGTAACCTCGGTTGGTGGCTCGTGTATACTGCATTGACCACTGGCCGTGTCCGCGGTGCGGTGTTTGATGGATCGACAGCGCGACGTGTTATAGTCGGGATTGATGGATTGGCTCGCGGTGTATACGGGTGCGGGACGTGGGACTATAGTGGCAGTAACGTCGGTTGGTGGCTCGTGTATACTGCATTGACCACTGGCCGTGTCCGCGGTGCGGTGTTTGATGGATCGACAGCGCGACGTGTTATAGTCGGGATTGATGGATTGGCTCGCGGTGTATACGGGTGCGGGACGTGGGACTATAGTGGCAGTAACGTCGGTTGGTGGCTCATGTATACTGCATTGACCACTGGCCGTGTCCGCGGTGCGGTGTTTGATGGATCGACGGCGCGACGTGTTATAGTCGGGATTGATGGATTGGCTCGCGGTGTATACGGGTGCGGGACGTGGGACTATAGTGGCAGTAACGTCGGTTGGTGGCTCATGTATACTGCATTGACCACTGGCTGTGTCCGCGGTGCGGTGTTTGATGGATCGACGGCGCGACGTGTTTATAGTCGGGATTGATGGATTGACTCGCGGTGTATACGGGTGCGGGACGTGGGACTACAGTGGCAGTAACGTAGGTTGGTGGCTCGTGTATACTGCATTGACCACTGGCCGTGTCCGCGGTGCGGTGTTTGATGAATCGACGGCGCGACGTGTATAGTCGGGATTGATGGATTGGCTCTCGGTGTATACGGGTGCGGGACGTGGGACTATAGTGGCAGTAACGTCGGTTGGTGGCTCGTGTATACTGCATTGACCATTGGCCGTGTCCGCGGTGCGGTGTTTGATGGATCGACGGCGCGACGTGTTATAGTCGGGATTGATGGATTGGCTCGCGGTGTATACGGGTGCGGGACGTGGGACTATAGTGGCAGTAACGTCGGTTGGTGGCTCGTGTATACTGCATTGACCACTGGCCGTGTCCGCGGTGCGGTGTTTGATGGATCGACGGCGCGACGTGTTATAGTCGGGATTGATGGATTGGCTCGCGGTGTATACGGGTGCGGGACGTGGGACTATAGTGGCAGTAACGTCGGTTGGTGGCTCATGTATACTGCATTGACCACTGGCCGTGTCCGCGGTGCGGTGTTTGATGTATCGACGGCGCGACGTGTTATAGTCGGGATTGATGGATTGGCTCTCGGTGTATACGGGTGCGGGACGTGGGACTATAGTGGCAGTAACGTCGGTTGGTGGCTCGTGTATACTGCATTGACCACTGGCCGTGTCCGCGGTGCCGGCGGTGCGGTGTTTGATGGATCGACGGCGCGACGTGTTATAGTCGGGATTGATGGATTGGCTCGCGGTGTATACGGGTGCGGGACGTGGGACTATAGTGGCAGTAACGTAGGTTGGTGGCTCGTGTATACTGCATTGACCACTGGCCGTGTCCGCGGTGCGGTGTTTGATGGATCGACGGCGCGACGTGTATAGTCGGGATTGATGGATTGGCTCGCGGTGTATACGGGTGCGGGACGTGGGGCTATAGTGGCAGTAACCTCGGTTGGTGGCTCGTGTATACTGCATTGACCACTGGCCATGTCCGCGGTGCGGTGTTTGATGGATCGACGGCGCGACGTGTATAGTCGGGATTGATGGATTGGCTCGCGGTGTATACGGGTGCGGGACGTGGGACTATAGTGGCAGTAACGTAGGTTGGTGGTTGGCACCGCTTTAGCTTCTGGCGTATTTAACATTAAGCAGTAAATACTCCCATCACTGTCTCCTAGTAGTATAACCTTATTCGAACATTCCATTAAAAAATAACGGATTCTTTTGGGAACTGAATTGAAAACATTTACTTACCTATAGTTTTTTTTTTTTTTTTTTTTTTTTTTTTTTTTTTTTTTTTTTTTTTTTTATTTATTTGTAAAAGCGTAACTGGTGTGTTAATTTATATATTAACTTGGCATAATTCCCCGTCTCAAAAATAATTGTCTATTAGGCATTTTTACGCAGATAATGTAGTTAGTAGTTCGGCAAAGAGATTAAGGGTAGGTAACTTACTTGAATGAAGAGTTGATAATTCAAACTAGTTTAGACTTAATTGGATTATCCTAAACAGCAGTTTGAATACTGTCATAGAGAGAACGAGTTTAGGATATATTTTTTATCCGTCGTTTTCCAAAAATAGTCTTATTCTGTATTTTCACAATTTATTTCGCACACACAACAGCTGTGCGTTGTACGGGACTTCAATAAATTTTCAATTTTAATGTAGTAGTTTAATTTGAACAAAAATTAACCCGGAAAAGTATAAGATTTCTGATGCCGAATTTTTTGACCCATTGACACATTAATGTCCGATTATGCCATACTGTATCCGATCCTTTGGCATCTCGTTTGGAAGAATTCTCATTGATAACGTCTCCAAAGACATATTTTCAATTCCGTATGTTAGGTAACTTGTAAAGAAGATTGCTATACTGATGGTAACCCAATGATACCTGTCATGTGTCTTAAATTTGATTTTTACATTTATATTTGAAATTGATTTTTCATGTGAAAGACATATTTTCAATTCCGTATGTTAGGTAACTTGTAAAGAAGATTGCTATACTGATGGTAACCCAATGATACCTGTCATGTGTCTTAAATTTGATTTTTACATTTATATTTGAAATTGATTTTTCTTTGGGCAAAACAAGTAGCCTAATATAAACTAGTTAGCAAACTTAACCCAGTTAAAAATTTCATTAAATTATGAGTATGATTCCCTTTTAATACTGTAATATGTTTTCATTTATATTTAACAAAACTCAATTGTTGAAAGTACTTTTTTACAGAAATGTTAAGTTTAGTTTTCCACAATTCATTGAAGTTTTCATGAAGCCGCAGACGAATCGGGAAAGCAGTGACCTTTTGGCGAAAATTACAAATTAATTTCGCTGAATAAATTACCACACCACTCCTGACGCCTTCTTTGTTGCTCGTTTATAACTAACTGCTCTCTCGCGCCGAATTACGAAAACAACTTTGTTTTGCCGAATGGTAGAATGAATATTTTTTATTTTTATTCGAGAAATATTATTCAGTGCGATTTTTATTAAAATTATTATACTTCGTTCGCCTTTTGTCAGTTAAAAAAACTTTATTGTTGCATCTGAAAAAAGTACGATGCCTTTTAATAGTTATTTTACTTTGTTGATTGTATTTTCTATAGTATTTTCATAAGAGTCTTTATTTTATGGATTGAGAATTGCCTTGTTCGATTTGAACGCAACAACAGTATGTCTGTTGTTTGATAAGTTTTTATTATGAGTTTGAACATTTGCTTTTATTTAGAACAATTTGTTTTGCAGTTTGGGCTGCTCTTTTTTCAACGTTGACACATTTTAATAGTGATATTTTGATGAGATGTAGAGTCAACTTACCAGTTTTCGCAGGGTTTTGTCTTTTAATGGCAACGACATTTTTACACATTCTTAACTGTTACCATAAATTTTCATTAAAATTCCTTATGGTCTTCGGGAAATGCTGTACATTTTAAAGTCATTTGAAGTGTTTCATTCTTAGACAGCGCTAAGTAACTCACACAATTATTCCTATCATAATTCCGCCATTTATTCATTTAAGTCTGGATTGTTTCGCTCCATTAAATCACTACATAAACTTTACCCACCTCATTTTTAAAAATACCCACCGGAGTTTATTTTTAAAAACCGTTAATAATAACGATTAGTTTTTGTTATTAAAAGAAAACTATTTATAATGAAATGTTTCTTTCGGGTGTTATAATGTTTTTTTTCTTTTTTTTCCAACGCCAGTGACATTTTTTTATACAAGAAACGAACCAAACTTTGCTTTTAGAACAGTTGTTATTTGTTTCAAACGCGATTTTGATCCAATCCTTAATTTTTATTTTGTTATTTTACTATGTCTTCCACTATGTTTTACCACAGTTGTGAAAGAGGCGTATTCGTTATTATTATAATTTTTTTGACATCCATGCAGTATGCCTCTGGGTTTCCATTGCCCTCTCTCCTTGGTGTTTGCTCGTGTTGTACGTGTGTGGGCTAGACTGATAGCCGCCGGCCGCCGGTTCTGTCCGGAGCGGAGTACGAGTGGCCTTGGCGGGATATTGGACACCGCGATCTGCATGACCGCTCCGCCGAATACTGCGGTCTCCTCTCCGGTGATACCGCACATCAGACAACACACCGCAACACATCACAACACATCAAACAAACGTGCGCGCCACGACCACAACACAACTTCGATACACTGTTTGTGTGTGTCCATTAATTGAAAACTAAGGGGGATACCTTAGAGTCACATGAGGAGTCAAAATATCCGATTTTGATTTGTGATCTAACATCTAACAACAGGATCAGAGGTGATTTAACCTTGTTCATAGAGCAAATCTGTGCAGACATCTCATTGCTTTCAAACGGAGACGTCGTGTTGTGGTGTAGGCGGATCGGGCTTCTTGTCTAATAGTCTTTGAGTTATCCCCCATGGTAACATGTTCACTCTTTGTAACTTTGTTGTTTTCCCACCAAAGTTTTGCAAATTGTCTCTATTGAGCAAGTTTTGCTAAACCTCCCCTGCCATCATGAACTTGATGGAAGTCATTTCATTCTATAAACTTCTGTAAACGTCAAACTTAAAACATTCACAACGATATTCCACTAAAAAACAAAATATTATTGCCTATAACGCTGGTTATTGTTAATGAGTAGTAGCTGTGCTATTTCCATTTTGCAAGAAACCCTTATCCTATATTGTCTCTATAAGGACGTAACCCATCGGCTGTCCGCGCGGCACCGTCATCGCCTTCTAAGGCTTTCTCCGTTAAGGTCTGTCAAGGTGCGCGGGTTCGTGCGTGGCCGCCGCCGCTGCCGCATTCCTCTCTCTCTCTCTCTCTCTCTTCACTTCCGAGTGGACGGCAAATTGCCAATTTGCACCTCGCAAACGCATTCACACCCGAGACTTGACGCTTGGCTAGTTCACTTTTCCCTTGTTGGAATGAAAGTCTGGTTCCCAAAGCGATTGCAGTTTGCGAAGACTTCACGTCAAGTGATGACAATGCGGATTCCCATCATCAAGTAGTCTTCACTGACGAAAGGCTGAATTGCGAATGTTTTATCTATAAGTTATTGAAAATTCAAAGAATCGCTTAAAAGAGAACTATTAAGTAATCTTAGGCCAAATTCTCGTAAATTTTTGTCAGACCAATCCCTATCCAAAGACACAACAATCTTAAAAATCGGTTGAGAATTGTAGGAATTTCAATGAAAAAAACCCCTTAGTGTAATATAGATAGTGCGGTGCAGCGTTTCACTTAGATAGCGTGTGCTTGGTTTTACTTAATCTTTTTCAACGTTTACGTGAACTATACATAGCATTATGAATAGTAATTAACATATGTAGGTACATCAAACTCTCTAAATACATTTTATTGATTTTTTTGTTTGATTTAATCGCTTTATTGTTGCCATCCATATTTTTCACTGACGCTTTGGGCAGGAATACTTCACGAGAAATTTTACGTTAAAAATTACTACAGTCCTTGGACGTACGAAACAACCATAAATAGAAGCAGTGTGATATGAAAAATGTTGGTTATTAAACATTGAAGTAAATGTCAGTGCGGCGATCTTTTCTCGACTTTCAGTTCCTTATATAGATTTCAATGGAACGATTAAAATTCTTGAGTTTAGTAACAGTTAGTTATACAAGCAGTTTCGCCATGCCAAGTTTCTAGTGGGTAGTCCGGCCGTGAGTAGGCTGCTGCCTACAGTCCGCCTACTGGCCTACTGTCTACTGCACGGTTCTGGTTTAGATGGCCTTATTCTTGGCGTTGAGAAGTTATTAGTCCGGTTACTGTCTACTGCACATTTCTGGTTTGGATGACTGTACAGTTGGTCTAGTTTGCCAATTGACATGCTGTACTGTACGCGTCTAGTTTAGTGGCCTTGCTTCTGGAGTAGTCTAGTTCTTGGAGTAGGCCTAGTCTATCTATACACCTGATATTACCTAGGTATTACTCTACCTTCTGGCCCATTCTGTCTACACTTTTCGTATTTATTTGGTCTATGTGGTTGTTTGAAAAATTATTTTTTTTTAATTCACCCATTTCCAAATCGTATATTAAAAATTTTTCACGTGATAATTACAGTACTGTTCTCGAGAATCTTTAAAAAAAAGTAATGAAGTAAGTTAATTAAAAAAATATTTATTTATTTGGGATTCTTTTCATCAATAATTAACTCTCAAACATTACAAACAACAGTACCACAGTTACCGACTTAATTAATGTTTCTTTCCATCATAATTAGTTAATCTTCCAATATTACAAATTACCATACCTAACTTAAGTTTTTGACTTTTGAACAAGATACCGACGAATTTTTGACCTTGGGCCTTAACAATCTGCTTTAAATATGTGTGATAAAACTTGTTTATTGACGTTATATGACAGTATATCTTATGAAAATCTTCACCGGCGCTGCCCATTTCGCATCTGTTAGCCTTGCTCGTTTTCGTCCTCACATCTCAGCGACAATCAATAAGCAATTGACACCAGAGTGACGCGGCTCGCACGCCTCGTTGGCTGGACGGTCGTTTGTCATTCGCCACTTGTGTCGATCGTCGTAGCTATGCTGTGTGTTGTGATGGACGAAGCGACGCTGGTTGTCGTTGTCCTTGGGCGCCGTCCAAAACTGGCCGCCGTGCGTGGCGTCCGGATCTAAGAAGATGCTTCGCAGCTTACGTAAATATTGCTGTTGTGTAGTGATCATGCAGTTACATGTTGTACAGCCACATGAATGGTGCAAGAAGTTTGAAAACCAGAACATTTCTATAACGGTGAAAACTCGATGTCTTCCGAGTACACCTTGCATTCAACCACGCATCAGCTATATGTTTCAATCAGGATCAATTTTATTCTCTGCCTTTGCAATTACTGTCAGTTCCATACAATACAGGTGGCAAAAAATTTGAAGTGTACATTTTAAGTTTTAACATTTGTAATTTTGAAGCAACTTTAATTAATTATCTTTCTAAACTAATACATATTCGTTTTTTCAGGTAAGGAAGATTTTCGCTCATCTCAATGGTGCCATTTGGTAATGTATTTAGAAATATTTTTTGTTAACGTTGGAAGTGAAGTGTTTAAAACTTCCACTTGCTGTTTTATTCTACCGAGAACACAACGTTAAAACTACAAGCTCGTGTGTTTGGAAGTATTGTCAGATTACAAAGGAAACACAGTCTTCTGCAGTGCGAAAGCCAGTCAGCTGTGTCGCGGCCGTGCGGAGCAGCCGGTAGGTGTTGGCTCACAGCTGATTCCGCGGGTCAGCTGACCGTGACGTCATCACGACCTTCCCTGTCACGACGACCTTGCCGATACGGAGCGCCGCGACACTAGCGCGCTCTATACTCTGGTCGACACACCAGACGTTACGACACCGCCGCGCCCGCCGTGTGAGGCGTGGTTGGAATTTCTTTCTTTCCCCTGATTATGCTTTTTACGATACTATTTTACGAGCGTACAATGTTTAAATGTATTTTCTGCTTGTTCTTTGTTCTGATGTTGGCAACGCGTAAGGCGGTTGTATAATTGATAAACAAACTACTCTGGTTATCCTGTTTGCTTCTTGAAAATTACTGTGCCTCCTAATGATTCAACTGAAATAGAAAATTAATTATTAAATCAAATTCTTAAACTAATCTTTTATACACGTTATTTTCATTTGATAAAATATTCTTACCGTAACACTCTTGTGGTACGGTACAACCATACTGTTTTTGGTGTTATCCTGTTTATTAAAAATAGTTAATTGTACAGTGAAACCTGCTGAATGTATCGAATCCATTCTCTGGTGCACATTAAATTTTTTGACGCATGGATGGTTACAAAAGTGTTGAATAATCAAGAAAGTTATGCCTTTATCAGAAGAAATCAGTCAAAAGTTATTTAAAATAATTCCAATTTTTTGTGGGATTGTCAATCTATTCTTAGATTTGATTTGAATCGTACAAATTTAACACCCCCAAACTTTAAAGTCGATCTAAAGTTATATTTGTAAACCAAGCAGAGAAGTTTTTAACACCAGGGTGACCCAGTATTAAAAATTCTCAAATGTAGCAGTTGCATTTAAAGCCAATAAAAAATCTCCATATTTAAAATCTGCAATTTTTGTTAAACCAAAAACTATTCTAAACATATTCCTACCTCAATTTCATCTGCTACTGCATCGTGCAGAGACGAATGCAGTTAATTGACACACCAATTACCAGACGACTGTTTCACGAGCGATTACATCCCGATCCTCCCCCGGTTGGACGGCTCGACCGTCATTTACGTTCAACTCTTTTTAAATCCCAGCGGACATGACGTTAACCTATCGCTCATTTGGATGGTTTGCATACGTCAGTACATGTAGACTGGTTTATCATGGCACCCCAGGGATGTTTTGAGCATGGATCCTTATGCACAGTCACTCACAAATGCCGCTGACCTGCCTGCCAGGTAAACGCCATGCCTATGGTAATCAAGTTACTAAACAGGATATTGAATAATAGGCTATGTTTCTCATTCTGTAATTGGTCCTGATTAACAAAATTACAGTCGGTTGTGAATCATCTTTCGAGGAAAATTTTAACTAGCCTGGGAATCATTAGAACCGATAGAAAACATTTTCTTTCGTGATACAACAAATTTTAATTCACCAAAGATGTTTCCCTCGAGTACTCAAGTTATGAAAGCGTAATGAGGTAGAGACTTGTCACTTCAGTCTCTTTAATGATGAGTTTATAAACGCTTAATAGGGCAACAAACCGGTCCTTGAAAAGAACTCGTGTTGAAACTTCATCTTTTTACATTTATCGGCCAATTTAAATAAACTAAGTAAATTGCGTCAAAGTAATATTTTCTATTCGTATCTCAATTTTGCAAAATTGAAAGCAATATTTGCTCTCGATTTAATGTTTTATTCGCGAGGGATGAACGGTCTATCAGTGGAGCATCAGAGGGGATCGGTCTTGTTCAATATTTATGTTAATCCGCGGCAAATAGCGCGGTTCAGATTGAAGATTGAACGCAAACACTTCGTGCTTCTGCCGCGGAGGCCGGCATTGCCAAGCATCACGTCCGTAGCCGCCCCCCGGTACTGCGTTGGCTGGATGTCCTGCTTATGATGGCGCGAGCTAATGTATTTTTCATCGTGTCTTCTACCGTCGTTCCTTGGCGAAGCAAATTCTCGTACTTGTGTTGCCTTTAGGTTTGAAAGTGTATAATCGGTTCTGAATTGGACTCAATTTTGTCAGCCAGTTTTGTTAAAAACTATTTAATCGTTTGTCTTTTTCTGACCAATAATGAAATTGACCACGAATAATATCTAACTTAGTGAAAGTATTTTATAAATGTAATATTTGTTTGATGATTAACACTGGAAATTTTCCTTTAGCACTCAGATTTTAGAGCACTTATTGTGCCAATAATAACTTGTAATGTATTTGTTTTTGTATGGGGTGTAGCTGATATAAATCGTTTGTGTAACAGCCCCCATTCCAATCTTAACGTAATTAACGAATTCGATTTTCCAAATCAATATTAATACATCTTAAGAATTGTGAACTGGAGTTATAGTGGTAAAAAATTAATAGCCTTAGAATGGAATTTTCTTGTTAGTATCCTTTATTTTTTTACATTTAAACCAAGTGCAGTTAAACGTTCCATTTTCGCTATGTCCTGTAAGCTCGTAAATTGTCAATTCAAGGGGTTTTTCATGTATATTTTGTAAAATTCACAAGTTATCGTATAAAATACCTAACAAAAAGTGAAGCAGACACTAAGGAAAAAATCGTTAGAAAATGCAAAGATGTATCAAACCTTTTTACGATCCATACGCCCATGAAACAATGAGCCGGTGTTGTATAGCGAGTAAATGAAATGCGCTCCCGTATTTGTTTTTGCCAGCAAATACATAATGCAATTAATATATCCCATGCATATTTCATTGTTTTGAAGCTGTTTACTCCCTACCCACACCCCCTCCCCCCCCCCCCCGTTCTGACATCCCCCCTCGCCCCTCGCCGTGCTTGACGCTAGTTAACGCCCCTAATTGGCACCAGATGAGCTGTTTTCCATCGCCCGCGCGTTGGCGGTTTGTTTAATTGACTTAAATTGTATTAGAGTTAATTGCTTTAATGACGATGCTCCGCCATTTCGGTCTACCAACTTTGATTATGCGGCGCAGATTGTAAATATTAAATGCTTACTAGTTAAATGTTTTAACAGATTAATTTGAAATGTTTGCAATTTGTGTTTCCTTAGAATAGGCTATTTTTAGCCTGCTCCCAATTATATTGATTTTGCTTGTAAATTTTGAATATTTAATGTTTATTATGGCTCTCAATTTGAAACAGTGTCAAGTCAGTAGTTTTAGATAGCCATAAATGGTTACCGTGAAGAGGGGGGGGGGGGGGGTCAGGATAGAGCATTTAAAACATCTCTTTAAATATGAATTTGCTTATTTTAGGCCTAAATAATAAGGGTTTCTCTGTACAAACTCAACAGGGCCTAAGTCCTAATTTTTCCGGGTCTTTGGGGTTTTATTTATATAAATACTTTTTTTAACTCCAGATGTTCAAAAGCCACCCCCCCCCCCCCCCCCCCCCGTGGCTATGACCTTGGTGAACGTGTAATTGGTTTTATTGTGCTGCAGAATCAAGACACTTCAATTCCTAATTCTGCGTTAGTTATTCTAACTATAACTATAACCCCCTATTCCGATAACCCTTATACAATTCCGAGAGTCGTTTCCAACACGCCTTCAATGAATAGCACCGCTTTAAATACTTTAAATAAATACATTATTGTGTTTTGCAACCGAATCGCGGGTGACTCACATTTTATACCAAGAGCCTATAACTAAATAGACACCCTACATTGATGTGTCTCCTATTTCCTCCCCCTTCAAAAAGATCAAAATACAGTACTTGAGTGAGTTTCTCACGCACTGCGAAGGACTTGCCAAGCGATGACTCATCGCAGCGTATATCGGCACCGGTACCGGTTGACGCCACGTTGACGGTAGGCCTAGTCAGTGGTGCTCAGACAATAGCGGTGGGACGTGGTGCGCCTACGAGCCTTTGTTTAGCCGACATCGCCTGATCTGCATACTCGCTCGGTTTGGCGCGATCTGTACCGGAATTGATGAAGACCTGATGGTGTCTGCTATAACTGGAGTCTTATGAATTTGTAGTAAATTTTCTAAGCCCGCTTTCGGCTATTGTACCGCGTAATCAGCACTTGCGATTGATTTACTTTAACCCGATTACAATTTAGCTATTTGTAATTTCCTTCGTAAGTTGAGGGTATTTTCTATTGTTTATTTATCATACCGTGTGTCCCAAAAGTCTCACCCCCCTATTCAATTTTTAACTGGTGCAAATAATTGGATTAACTCCTGTAAAAGTTTCAATTTAAACAAATTCAAGCCCCCAACCAATAAAATTATTTCTAATATGGCGATCAAATTATAGAATTTGTATAAATTTTATATTTGTATCTTAAAACATAATTTTAAGACATTTTTATTCCCGAGTATTTTATTTATTTGACTGGATGGTTCAGGATATATAGGCAATTAAAGTTTGCCCCGTGTTTAAAGAATATACCTATAGAAAAGAGTACCTGTACCCCTTTTCATAAGAGTTTAAAAAACACGTGTACAATCAAAATAAACGGTATCAGTTAACTGACACATACTTTATCCCAACAATATAAAAAAGATGTTAAAAGCTTCAAACATTAATGTCTTGATGACTCAGTCGGATAGCTACCGGCTGAGCAGCGCTCGTTTGACCCTACGCGCGTCTGTGACTTTTAACAACGTACTGCGTTTATCTTACCGCTAAACGAAAAATTGAATTTTCTCCGCAACCACTTGACGTAGAGCACTAATTTAAAATACTAGATTATTTAGTTTTTTGAGCTTGATTTAATGGTGATAAGTAAAATTTATTTCAAGACAACAGCTATTTTGAAAATCCAAAAAATTGATTTTTGAAACACTTTTTACTCTATAACTTTTGAACGCGAATTTTCTCGGAGATGCGGGTGGTGTCATTTTATTTGCCATTTTAAGCTTAATAAACCACAAAATTTTAATCAAAATCGTTAGAGCCGTTTTTGAGAAATTTTGATTTTTGACGATTTTTGAGGGTTTTTGGGGGTAAAATACCCTTAAAAATCAATACCCCCGTCGCAGCAGACCTGCGTACTCAGCGAATTTCCAATGGAATTTCAGATTATTTACTTTCCCCATAAAAACACCATAGGATCGAGTATGTAGGTTTTCTGCCATTGGGTGTTGTTAGAAAATCTAAGTTAATCAATAATTGGTGAATGTAAACACAAAATTGTATCAAACTCTGGCAATTTTTTATTTTCTCCATAAACCCCATGGGGGTGAGTATGTAGGTTTGCCGCCATATGGGTTTTGTAAGCAAGTATAAGTTAAAATTTATATAGATAATGTACATACCAAATTTGATTAAGTTATGTCAATAAATAAGCAAGATATAGGGTTTTCTTGATTTCCCATAAGAATAACATGGAAAACACATTTTTGGATTTGCCCCGTAACCAGTTATGCTATGATAAAAATTCAAAATACCAAATTGTTTGTTTTTTTAAGCTCTTTTAAATGGTTTCAGTTAAAATTGATGAATTTAAAAAATTAAGGTCCAAAAATGCCAAAAACCCATTTTTGACCCCTTTGAAACCCCATAAAACCCACTTCTCATAACCCGACAATGCTGGTTCGCGAACTCATGAAAATAGACCTGGTCTTACACCTCCATACCAAATTTCATCAAAATCGGAGGTCACCTTCAAAAGTTATCAGTACCACGGACACATAGATATATAGATATATAGATAGATAGATATATAGATAGATATATAGATATGTATATATATACATATATATGAAAATGAACGAATTGTGTTTTTGGCTTCTGGGGACCTCAAAATGAAAAAGGAAAGTGGTCCCGGGCTTAGGTCTTACCATGGCTACTACCGTAATAGCGTATTCCCTATAGGGAAATTCGCTAAAAATTCAAAAAAATGAAAAAAAAAACGCCTGGAATTATCGTGGATTTGGACCTATGTACCAAATTTCATTAAAATCGGACCATTAGGGTATTCTCTAGCTCTGTTTACATCCTGACACACACACACACACACACACACACACACACACACACACACAGACAGACATCACTCCGAAAACCACTTTTTTGGACTCATTTGGAACCAAAATGGATAAATCCACCAACAACTCAAATTCGAAAATTTTGACGAAAACAATACTTTCTCCATATACTATGGTATAGAGGGAGAAAGTAAAATAACATAAAATTTGTGGTATTTAAAAAATTTGAGTTGCCCTCCAAACCCCCATTTTGGGGGTGGGGGGTTGAGTTTTTGGAAATTCTTAAAGACTCGTCCATTGGTCATTGAAACTTTCTCAGAATTTAATCCAATTATTTTCACCCGTTAAAAATTTAATAGGGGGGGGGGGGGGGATTTTAAGGACACATGGTATCATCAAAACTAAAGTTCCGGGGTTCATTTAGTCTGCTAGCACGATATGATATTTTTCAAATATTCCCTACGTTATTCCAACACTGCACTCGCACTATACGTACATTTTGGTTTATCCTGGATGTATCAAATACATGCAAGTACTAAAATCTCCCATAAATTCTGCCAACGTAAAAGATTTTCCATTTCAGAATTTAAAGGATTGATACTATCGCGAAAGTAGCTTTCCAGTCTTACATTGTGGTAAACATTGGTTATAGTCTCTTTTTTTAAATACATAGTGAACGTATTGGTGCAATAACTAAACAATTACGAATAAATCTAATAAATTTCAATTTCTTCGCAACACCGCTTAAAGGAGCAATCCAAAGTTCATGTTTTGAAATCGTGTTTGTGAGTAAAATTGCTCTTGTGTTGTGAAACCTTTTATCGTCAAATTTTACGAACTCATTTAAAGTCTAATCATTGTGTTCCTCATAATGAGCTCCCTTGTACTCTTAAACCGACCATTTTTAAACTCAATTATATTGTAATCAAAAGCAAAAATCAACAAATCAAAAGAATAGTCATAATCGTATTTACAAATGAGGGTACCAATGGCATATTGAAATTGCTTAGGAGGGCGTTCATATTTTTGCTTGAAAAATATGAACGCGGCGTCTCTCCCAGCAACCCCTCGCGCCGCTTACGTGGTTAAAAATGTATCGATGTCATATTGTGCCAGACAACTTTATCAACGGGAATTGTTGGGAGGGGGTGGGGGATGGTCGGCAGTCGCGAATCCCTTAATGTGGCGTGAAAATGACAACCTCACTCCGCTCTCCATTAATTTACCTCTTTCTCTCTTCAACCATTTTTTAGTAAGAAATAGTTCGTAGCCTACATGCTCACTGAGAAATCGATTTGTATCAAATCTAGTTGTGTATTTCTATAGCTTATACAAATTATTATCGTTTGTTCGATTTATACTACAACTAACAATATGAATTGCGTTTTGTTAGTTCAGTATTTAAAAAGTATAATGTTGTTGTAAAACTGCTCGCTGCTTTGAAAACTCGCCCGTAAAGAAAAGCCGCGAAAAGAATGAACAAGTTTTTCCACTTTTCCGAGCTTAACTCCCGAGGCGTATCAACCTGGCTCGCACTCACGCACATTTCCCCAACTGATTTTATTTTTGCATTGCATTGCGGCTGTTTTTACAGCTAGGTAACTATAATTGTTTATGTTTCTTATTGCTTCACTCATACTTCGAACAGTGGTATGCGGCTTCAATGATATTAATGCTGCTGTATTGCAATAAATCTGCGATTTTCTGTGTAATGAAATTCATTTTTCGTCGTCAATATTTAAAGGTGATATACACAAAGACCTAATAATCACGGTAACAGCAGGCCTTTTTTGCCTTACGTTGGTCTTATTCTGTGCGTAACTGACCGATGATTTTTTTTAATCTTAGTGAATACTTTTAGTTAATTTAGTACAGACCTACCAATTTCCATAGCTTATTAAATTTTGATCAGTCTAAAACTAATAAATATGTAACATCATTTATTATTGTTTGTGACGAATAATAGTTTGTATTACATGCAGTATTAAAGCAAATATTTAACAACCACAAAAATGTATACATATTGTACTTACGTACCGAAAAATAACATTGGAAGCTACATTTATCTTTAATACAAGAGTTTTTCAATGTTTAATCTCATGCCCTTAGCATTGAATACTAAGGAACAGCGGTCACTAAGCGGCAGTTCGCCGGAGTACAGGCCTAGTAGTTGTGATTTAGTGCAACTAAGATTATACACTCAGGACACATTTAGACACCTCATGCATCATGCTATCATGCACGCCATGCATAGCGACCCTCCGAAATGATCTATGATATCCCCTCTGATACGTAATGGTACCTGCGAGCTGCTGGACCAGATTTTATAAGCGAGTTGCATAAATTCCATATAGCTAAACATCCCTCTTAACCTTACTGCGAAGAATCTTACCGTTGTTATAGCTTACCCGTTAGATATTCTACTACCGACATACCTACGAACAAGATACCTAACCATCCAGTTATATTTTACCGCTGAATAATTTACCTGCCGTATTTCCTGCTTTTCATACATTTCACCATAAAAAACCAAACGTGGATTTTAAACCAAAGTTTATGTGTGTTTATTTAAAATAATAGTTTACTCGGCATGCTTTGCAATGCCAACCAGAGGAAGTTTTTGCCCGTCAGGTGAGCTCGTTCGCTACGCTCTCTCGCCGCAAGTCTATAATGTCCTCTAGTTTTGTCATTTCCGATCTCCCCCCCCCCCAATCCTTTAAATGTGAACAGCTGTTTGTATAAATCTTATACTCTAAAACAAGCTCCGTTTGTCCGGGCAAAGTTTTTTTTTCTCTCCAAGGATTTTTGATTTTTTGATTGAATATGGGGGTTTTAGCCACCAGAAATCGATTGGAGCTGGTCCCATAGCTGGGAAAAATCCGGTTTTCGCGCTAGAGCCCTTCAAAGTTTCCATGTTATCCTTATGGAGATTTTTAAATTGAACAAAAATCAGCTGATAACTCTGGAGTACCAGGGGGACCGAGCTTAAGCTCGGTAAAATTATTACTTTCGTTCTCACACAAAGCTCGTTCGCTCCCCTCACTCGCCCTCTTCCATTTTAAAGACGAGCTCGTTCGCTTCGCTCACTCGCCAAGCCGACTTGTGCGGGCTTAAACGACAGGTCAAAGATGTAACACATTGGTTTATATCTACAGTAATCAGCTGATTTTTTGTTTAATTAATAAAATCTCCATAAGGATAACATGGGATCTTTGAAGGGCTCTAGCGCGAAAACCGAATTTTTCCCAGCAATGGGACCAGCTCCAATCGATTTCTGGTGGCCAAAACCCCCCTTAAGCTCGGTCCCCCTGGTACTCTTATACTCTAAAACAAGCTCCGTTTGTCCGGGCAAACTTTTTTTTCGCTCCAAGGATTTTTGATTTTTTGATTGAATATGGGGGCTTTGGCCACCAGAAATCGATTGGAGCTGGTCCCATGTCTGGGAAAAATCCGGTTTTCGTTCTAGAGCCCTTCAAAGTTTCCATGTTATCCTTATGGAGATTTTTAAATTTAACAAAAATCAGCTGATAACTGTAGATATAAACCAATGAGTTACATCTTTAACCTGTAGTTTAGGAAAATTATACCAAAGTGCAGCACCCTTCGGCCTGGCGAGTGAGCGAAGCGAACGAGCTCGTCTTTAAAATCGAAGAGGGCGAGTGAGCGGAGCGAACAAGCTTTGTATGAGAACGAAAATAATAATATTACCGAGCTCGGTCCCCCTGGTACTAATATTTCTAAATGTAATCATAAAATGGTCCAAAAAAAAAAATGTTTCTTCCATAAGAATAACATGGTAACTTTGAAGACTTGTTGGGCACAGTGTGGAATTTTCTTCATTTCTTCTATCATATGAACTTTTTTCTGACAATTAAAAACACAAAATAGCGAAATCGGTCCAGCCGTTCACGCGTGATGCCGAACAGAGAAATAGGGATTCATTTTTTATATATAGAGATAGTTATGTCATATGTGCATATAGAGTATAGAGGACAGCATGTCTGGTTGACCCTCCCCCCCCCCTTGTCTTTATATTCTATATTACTCGTCACCGGCGATCTATCTTGAATGCTAGATATCTTTACTAGCGAGGTATTTTATCGGCGATAAATCTTACTTACCAGTAGGCAGTTCTTCCATGGTAAATTATCCGGCTTGTTACCAGTTTCGACATGATCATGTTATACCAGTTTCGACATGATCATAGAACACACTACAGTTACCTGTTAATATTATTTGGGTAAAAAGTTTCGACAAAACACCAGTTACGGCACGGAGATGTCACTTTCACCGCCCGGCACTACAGCCTACGTGACTAGGAAGGCAACTCCCGCCTTAACGTTATTTGCGGTATCTCCTACTCCAGTGACAGCACAATGTAATCAAATTTAAATAAAGTTTTATCAGAGTGTTCTCTACCTTAGTTTTAGATTGTTCTCCCATTTTTGTGGTTCAAATCAAATTAATTTGCGTAGGTCTTGATTTGAAGGGCCGTGCTCAAAGAAGTTTTCTGAAATCCCCCTACGTATTTTGGAAAATATTTTTTCGTAAGTAATAGTTAACAATTCAAAAACCTATTCTTTAACTGAAAAACTATTAAAACCCGTTTTATTCGTTATATCTGTTTTAAAGCAGTATACTTTTCAAACCACAAAATCAAACAATATGATTTAAATCTAACGATTTGCCTGGGTTCAGCTGAGCTCTGACTTACACCTGTCAAGGTCAATTTTTCATCATAACGCAACAAATAAAAATGAAGAAAATTCAAGTTTGCTGTGAAATTTGTTGTCGGTAAAACACGAGTTTTTAGCATGAACCTCTCCGCTGCAGCAGCAAAAGTTTACCCCATTCCCGAAAGTAACTTGAGCAATCCAAAGCAAAATTTTGAACGCTTGTACCACAGAAGCGCTCTTCTCTGTGCTTGTACGTTGAGCACTCATTTATGTGTTATGTCTCGTTTCCCACTTGGTGTTGCCAATAAAGGTAAACATTGCCTGCTACCTGCACTCGACCCATCATCCTCACTATTCGGCGACGGTCCGGTGAGGAGGCGGCGCGTGGCGGAGCTGTGTGGAGGCGGCGCGGGGCGGTGGGGTGGCCGCCCCCGACTCAGCTGGTCGATCCGCCGCCCCCAGTGGGGTGCGAACCATGGCAGGGTATGTTCTCGGAACTGTGCCGCGAGACCCTACGGAGGGCCATTGCCGCAGGATACCCGATACCATCGTGTCTCGCCGGCCAAGATGCTGGTAATGCTCCAATTTTTAATTATTTCAAAGACCTTTCAGATAATAAATTTATTGTTTTTTAAATTTGAAAAAATTCTTACTATATGTTTTGTGTGTTTGTACGCACAAGGTAGGTGTTGTAGGAAATGGCTTGTTTGTAAATTGTAAGTTTTTATTTGATTTTGTTTCTGGCCCTAGATATTGATAACCATGTATATGTAATTGCCATTTTAAATCATGGAACACATCCTTCGGGTTTTATCGGTTTTTATTCAATATTTAAGATATTTTTTGCAATAAATTATTTTAAATAAACTACTGTAATAGTTTTCTTTGCTTATTTTAGCTTTTTATACTATTCTAGAAGAAAATTCTGCAAAATACCAATTTCTTGTTCAGTCGTTATGTTTATCGTTCTTAATCGGAATTATACTTTGGCATTTAAATTGCTCTAATGTGTGTTCTATTGGGGACAATTTTTAACAAGTCATCCCGGTAAAAATTTACATTTGAAAAGTAGTTTAGGCTTATATAATTTTGTGTATTATTGAATTAATTGTAACAGTTAGTTTTTTGTGTATTCTGTTATTTATTTATTTCTCATGCAAATGAAATTGCATTAAATCTAAAGTATTTTGTGTAATTTTTTGCTAACATTATATTACATAACAGAATTGTCAATATTCAAATTTGACTTTATACAAATTATTGTGTTTTAGGTATTAGTCCTGAGATAAAACGACGCAAATTCATAACGTTAATAAACATCTGAATTAGAATATTCTTATTCAATTGGAACGAGATTAAATATTATTATCGTTGGTTCGCAGCCGCTTTTATCGAATGAAATGATTATCTGAGGATTAACTTTTGATTTACAATTTCTCGGAATTTAAATCTGTCGCCGAGTAATAACTATCATCATAATTATTTACAAATCAATTTCCGAACATTAATAACAGTCTTTTTCAGCTCCATTCATTACACGATAATTTTACACATTTCTTTACTGATATTTAAAGTTGACAGAACACTACTTGACGTTTTCATACGAAAGTGTCATTCAAGAATAGTATAGCTCAGTGTTTTAGTCGAGCGGCGAATTGTGTGTTGTATTGTAAAATGTAGCGTGTCTCGTAAACCATTTATTAGGGCGTCATTTAAAACAAATATGCGCATTAAAACATGTTATAACAATTATTAAATTGAAAATTTTCTTAATTGTAAAATGACATTCCTCCCTGTAAAACGTCTTAGTGTCGTAATCAATTTTATCCCTCTTAACCTGGTCATTGTTGTCTTTCTTAAAGTAAACGCGATGGCCAAGTTTTGCTTATAAGACATGAAATGAATAAAAGATGACAAAGTTACACAAGTCGCAAGTTCCAGATCTGCTGGCCAGACAATAACTTAACTTTATGGGGTAGTTATGGGGGTTGTAACTGTGCCCCGCTCTGCCATTCCAACAGCACACTTGTGATGGCTATTGTTTTTCTCGGTTTTATCGAGTGATTTTGAGGTTTGTACTGTTAAATTAACTTCAATGTCGGGAGGACATCGTATTTTTCCCTTCGCAACCATCGACCATAGAATTCAAATTAATTCTGTGGTCGTTTGTAAAAAGAGATGGGGTGTTTAATTCAAATTAATTCATTTCAGTTAACGAGAATTCTTGTTATCGCTCCCGATTACTATTTTGTAGAGTAAATACGTTTCTTACTTGAACTTAAGGAGGTTTCAGAACATAATTAGTCTTTTCCAATAAAGCTATGGATTTAGAATATACGTAGCGTGTTATTGATATGTTTACTAAGGACACGTGATTTATATTGGTTTGATAATTCATGTTCATAAATTACTACAAATAAAAAAATTTTCAGTAAAATATCCTGAAAGTTAATAGAAACCGAAGTAGTTAGCTCCTTCGAATATGGTAGGCTTCAAAATATTCTAAAAAGCAAACAGATTATTTAGACTACGGTATTGGTTTTGTAGTTCGGGGTGTTACATACTATCTTTTAACAGTTTAGTGGATTTTCGCACTGTGTAATATTTTTATATTAGTAAAAATAAGTTAATCCGTGAGTCACCGCAAGTGGTAAGTTTAAATGCGAAATTAAGAAAACTGAAATGCAGGGTCGGGGAAGCCGCATTAAAAGTGAACACAGTGTCGTTGTTTACGGCGGCGGCGTGCGAAACGCCCTGACGACACTCGGGGCGACGCTTGACACACTGCTCGGTGCTCCTGTTGCGATGGTTTATTTTAAAATTTAAATACCTCAGTCATTTACTCTGGTTCTCTCTTTCCCGCTCCCTGCTTCGTTGCGATTGTCATGTTTTAGAAAAATACATGACATAGTTCTGCTATCTCTGAACTTATAACATTCAAAAGACGTAACTTATTCTCGCCTAATGTTTAATATGGTTTTAGGTGTAATCTCAAATAAATTATGCATAACAACCTGTTTCGGTGTTGTAAACTACATTTAATTTAGTTTAAATTCATAAATAAGTCATCTCAATTTTATTTAGGTCTACACTCATTGATGAATTCAATAATTCCTGTTCGTCTGTTCATGACTTTTCATTGTTTTTGTCGAATAATTAACACTAGAGATCGCCCACTGATCGAAATTCGACCAGAAACACAGTTGATCTTGAGCCAATTGGTTTTAAAATGTTTTGTAACTTAAACATCTGCTCTTCATGATTTGCTAGCATTTGTTATTACAACAGCTGTCGTATGATTCAATCATTCTCCCATAAGATTAACACTGAAACTTTGAAAGCCTGTAGGGTGTAGCCCTGGGGGTGGATTGGAATTATAATGCAATTCTGCTCATCTACAGCACAATACCTTTCTAACGGTATACTTAGTTTTCTCCTACGATACACAGAAGCTGAGAAAAAAGGAGGAAAAGAAACATGCTTGCCTATTAATATATAGATGATACGATTACGAATTGTTTAATCGAATTAATGAAAAAGTTGACTATAATAATTTATCAACGCACATAAGAAAAATGCATGAAATGAATTGTTTATACATTTTAGAATTGCAATAAAGTCAACTTCTATACCATCAAAAAGACCTAGAAAATGTATAGACTGGCTGCAACTATTATTATTTTTATAGAGTTCAAAAGAACGACGGAAACAGAATCTTTTTAATGCAACGATTAAATAAATTTGTAATTGGCGTTTGAAAAATCGGCTTTCTTTTCATATGAAAATTAACAGATGAAATGCTTTTGAAATACATAAGCTTTTTAAATGGTTCAAAACGTAACCATCACAATCAGTAACTTTCTTGTTTTTGTCAGCGAACACCTCTAAAGTAAAACTTGTAAAAAATATATATCTAAGCTTATATACTACAAAACCGGGCGGTGAGATGGACATGTAAAAGGAACTTCGGGTAGGCCTACTGCAAAAACGTTGAGTGATGACTCTTGTCAAACAGCGCTGACGGCGGGTTGGCAGTTACCGGGCCTTGTGTTGCATGGGATGTTCATTAGCAAGGCTTGAGCCGAGCGGCGGTCAACCTACAGTGTAGGCCTGGTACTTTTGTAGTCCTGGCCAAAGCCACTGACTGATTACGACACACGCTGTAGGGGACGGTGGCCATTACTGGTCAGTACAGTTAGCTGATCGGTTTAGGCCTTTGGTGATCACTAATCGTGTCCGTAGCGTCGATCATTAGTGAACGATTGCATGAATCAATAGTGTGTTTTCACCTCCCAAAAGTTGCTATTCCGAATCCTCACAAGCGGTTTATCCTCTCGAGGCTTCATCACTGGTAGTAGGCCTAATCTTAAAATTTTTCCATTACAATGTTGATAAATGTTTGAATAATATTCTATTAGTTGTTGGTTGTAAATTAAAGTTTGGTTAGTCTCAGTAGAGATTTTATAAGTTACATTTTAATTTGAATTGTATAGGGATAAATAGATAATCGGCCTTTAAATTGTTGACCAAGTAATTACATTACGAATAACAAAATTTAATTAAGTAAATTGTGTGAGAACTGGTCAATTCTAATGAAGAAATAATTATAATTAATTTACAACTCAGCCAACATGTACATTTTGTTTTATTTATACTGTACAACACATGATTTAAAAACATATGTAAATAATATTGAATAAACATAACAGTCCATTATCTCTCATCAAACGCATCAATTCATTTTGTCTATTTATTTATTTAATTTTATACATTATTTTCGCATCAGTACAAATCATAGAATTACATAGAAATGGAGCCTTTTACAACATTTTTTGGTTCTCCGAAAGCCGGATTATAATTGAATCATCGCTATGGAACGTCAATTCATCTAGAAGTCCATAATCATTATCACCATCATTACCTCATCTACTGAAACCAATAAAACCGCATATAATTAAGAATGGCTCCAAGAACCGATTTCAAACCGGAAACTTACACCAGACTATTAAAGATCATTAAATCAAGATTTACGACCATTCAAACCGCTGTTCATGAAATAAACTCACAGGCAGAAAACATCAGCGCCATACAGATCAAACGCTTAAAGTCTTACAAGACCGAAGTTGAAAAGATGTGGACTGACTACAACCAAGTCTTCCAGAGGGCCATTTCACATGGAGAAGATGACGCACTCACTGACGAAATTCTCGCGGCGGATAAGAATGAACTAGGAGATCTATACATCGACATCGCATCGACCATCGATCTACTTGAACCTACCGTTGATCCTCAATCTCACTCTAGGGTCGGTCCATGTCAAATCAACACAGTTTTTATAAAATTTTTATCTCACCATCTCAGATTTGGTTGAAATTTGGCATACTTGTAGACTCTGTAGAAACTAAGAAAAATACAGAATTTCATTGAAAAATATTTATCCGTTTAGGATTTAAAGCTATGTAAAGTTCCCAAAAAACGCCATAAAAAGCTCGGCCGACTATATTTTAAACTGCAATTTCAGCTCTCCTAGTTGACTTAGAGAGATGGGAGTGGTGTCATTTTGTTGCATTTTGTATGCCCTTTCATATGATATACATCAAAATATATGTTAAGATAAAAAGTTTTTTTTCAAAATCAAATTTAAAATTTTAATTTGAAATTTTGAAAAATGCGTACTTTTAAAAATTTTCAAAAAAATATATGTTTTTCACTATGTTTTTATTAGTCGATTCCCAAAGTATAATAATGGGATTCCAATGGGTTCACTTGCATTTAAATTTTATAGTGATCACAGTTTTGACGAAAATGCGCAGTCTATTGGGTTTTAGTCAAAATATGCAAACTATTTTCATAAAGCTAATTGGAAAAACGTTAAAAATCATTTTTAATATGTTTTTAATAATAAAGCCTCTATAAAGAAAATAATTATAATGTTAAGAATATTTAATTAAGTTGATATACACAAATCATTTATTTGTTGATAAAATACACGATATTAACAACCTCATATTGTTTCTTTGCTTCCTCAATACTTATGCACTAAATTGTATGGATTAATTTGGATCTAGATGGCTTGAAAAATTACAGGAAAAAATGTTTTAGTATTGACTAATTTGCCTTTAATAAAATGACAGTTACCTTGTTTATGTGAGCTGACAATTACCTTGTTTACGTGAGCTAGACAAATAAAACTTATTAGTCTAATTGCTTCAGTGCTTCATTTGATTTTGCAGTGTCCTCCCCAGAAAGTTTGTATATTCTTCCTGTGGGTGAAGTAGGGTCAACCGTGAACAAAATATCATTTAAAGATGTCCACAAAATGTCAGGTTTTCCACTTGGGTATGAAAAAGATGGGGAAGGACCAGCTGGATGTAGAAATGTGACTTTTACTTCGTCTTCACTTTCATTTTTATCAAGCACATAAAGCTAGTGACCATTTACCATCATACTTAACAGTTACATAACCGTTAACATCTGCCATTGACACTTTCCCAATTAGTTTTGTGGTAATCACTGTGCTGTAATTTGTGTTATGTAAGAAAAAGCTTTGACTTTGATTTTGATCAAGTTTCTTTTAATGGGCAAATAAGCATGGAACTATTGAGTTCCTTTTATGGTCTGTGCTTTCTCAAACCTTGCACTCAAAAATGTTTCAGTATCTGTATACTCTTCTTGCTTGAAAAATTCAAAGTTAACACTTTTAATATTTTGGATCGGCCAATCAAAAAGTTGTTGAGGCGTTAGTATTTGATTTTTATAAGGTCTCTGAAGGCTTGCCCTAGTAGCCAACCTTTTTACCGTCCCACACCACCATCACATGCTCCCTGACCATGAGCTGTAGCCGAAAAGTGCCACTCTGCCTCTATTCCAAAATCTTGGAAATGGAAACACAGATTAGAACAATTCTATTTATTTTTGTATTGCACTGCACTTCTGTCGGAAAAGTAATACATTTTCTCAAATTCAAACTGAAAGTAACTTTTCTAAAACTAAATGAGCTTTTTTGAAAGCAGTAGACAGCTGTTGTATTGTGCTCGAAACATTCAGATGTAGTAACATAGCTGACACGTTTTACTTTGTCGTCTTGTTTATAATAGCCTAAATTACAAACGGGTGTATTGTTAAATAGTCACTTGACCAGTGGTAACTCTGGGCTTCATTATGAGCAACAAAAGCATAGTTTTCTGAGAAATCGAGTGTGACTACGCACTCATTTTCTTTCAATGTGTCTTTTACTTCATTCATGAAAGAGCTTTGTTGTTTAGCTACAAAATCATGGCGAACTAAATGACCGAGTTTTCGCAAAACATCTCAAGGAATTCCGTTGGGCTTTTTGTGGATTATCTCAAGATTGCATTGGTCCACTACCCATACATTTTCTATCATAGAAAATCGGTTATGCAAAAACTTGGTCAGTTAATTCGCCATGATTTTATAGCTAAAAAACAAAGCTCTTTCATGAACAAAGTAAAATAAAAACATTGAAAGAAAATGAATGTGTAGTCACACTTGATTTCTCAGAAAACTATGCTGTTGTTCAGGTCGAAGCCCAGAGTTACCACTGGTCAAGTGACTATGTAACAATACACCCGTTTGTAATTTATTATGAAAAAGACGACAAAGTAAAACATGTCAGCTATGTTATTATATCTGAATGTCTCGAGCACAATACAACAGCTGTCTACTGCTTTCAAAAAAAGCTCATTCAGTTTTTGAAAAGTTACTTTCAGTTTGATATTGAGCAAATGTATTACTTTTCCGACAGAAGTGCAGAGCAATACAAAAATAAAAATAATTGTTTTAATCTGTGTTTCCATTTCCAAGATTTTGGAATAGATGCAGAGTGGCACTTTTCGGCTACAGCTCATGGTAAAGGAGCATGTGATGGTGTGGGTGGGTCTTTTTCAAGCCATCTAGATCCAAATTAATCCATACAATTTAGTGCATAAGTATTGAGGAAGCAAAGAAACAATATGAGGTTGTTAATATCGTGTATTTTATCAACAAATAAATGATTTGTGTATATCAACTTAATTAAATATTCTTAACATTATAATTATTTTCTTTATAGAGGCTTTATTATTAAAAACATATTAAAAATGATTTTTAACGTTTTTCCAATTAGCTTTATGAAAATAGTTTGCATATTTTGACTAAAACCCAATAGACTGCGCATTTTCGTCAAAACTGTGATCACTATAAAATTTAAATGCAAGTGAACCCATTGGAATCCCATTATTATACTTTGGGAATCGACTAATAAAAACATAGTGAAAAACATATATTTTTTTGAAAATTTTTAAAAGTACGCATTTTTCAAAATTTCAAATTAAAATTTTGAATTTGATTTTGAAAAAAAACTTTTTATCTTAACATATATTGTGATGTATATCATATGAAAGGGCATACAAAATGCAACAAAATGACACCACTCCCATCTCTCTAAGTCAACTAGGAGAGCTGAAATTGCAGTTTAAAATATAGTCGGCCGAGCTTTTTATGGCGTTTTTTGGGAACTTTACATAGCTCTAAATCCTAAACGGATAAATATTTTTCAATGAAATTCTGTATTTTTCTTAGTTTCTACAGAGTCTACAAGTATGCCAAATTTCAACCAAATCTGAGATGGTGAAGAAAATCCTTGTGTTGATTTGACATGGACTGACCCTCTACCGACAACGGTACAGGTACAACACACGAAACCGCAGGTATGTCACCTAATGATCATTACACTGTCCGTCTGCCAAAATTTGAACTTAAAAAATTCAACGGTGACTTGTCAAATTGGACAACTTTCATCAACTTGTTTGACACAACAATTCACATGAATAAATCACTGTCCAATGTCATCAAGTTCCAATACTTATTAAGCGTTCTGTCAGATGAACCCCTGAGTTTGATTCGAAACTTAAACATATCGGACGAGAACTACTTAATTGCATATGGGTTACTGCGTGACCGGTACCAAAATGATAGACGGTTACAGCTTTTACATCTTAACGCCATTCTCGATCTCCCAGATATCTCACATGCTCATATGCCTGGGATTCGACAGTTTGTAAACACCTATAATGAAAACACGCAGGCGTTACAAGCTATTAAATGCAACATGCCAGAACCTAATCCCTTGCTAGTCGCCGTCCTACTCCGGAAAATGGACGTGAAGTTGCGTAAGCGTCTTGAAATGTCACGTAACTCGTCCACAGCAGTAAATCATACTTTACCAACAGTTCAAGAAATTTTAAATTTCCTTAATCTAGAATGCAACCAACATGAAGATGCCACTTATTCAGATGGTACACTTGTTACAGATTTGTATGCCAATCACGTATGCTCAAACTCTAGTCCACAAACGAAAACTGTCGAAATTCATAACGTATCTTGTGTCTCTATTCCAAAACTTATGCCAACCCTGAGCAACAATACGCTTTATTTATGCCCTGCGTGCAATCAGTCTAACCACAAAACCTTCGTATGTCCTGTGTTCTTATCGAAAACCCCACAAGAACGTTTCCAATTGGTAAAAGCAAAACATCATTGTGTTTCGTGTCTAGGAATGCACACTTTAAAAACGTGCAAATCCCAATCTACTTGCAAAAGGTGTCACAAACGGCACAATACATTATTACATTTTGATTCAGTCAAATTGGACGACCTTACGCATTCATCAACTTCAAATGTCAAGCCTAAACACAATTTTGCTTCCACCAGTAATCAGAAAAATTTTGAGATTTCAGTAGCATCAAGTTCACAGAATCAGTCTTTACAGCTAGACAAAAATCAAATGGTGTTACTGGGTACGACAATGATCAAACTTCGCACATCTAATGGCGAATCTCATGTATTTCGCGCCCTACTTGATTCAGGTAGTATGTGCTCAATGATTTCTGAACACGCAGTCAATCTACTGAATGCACGACCTCTTCATTGTGACGTTCAAATTTCGGGCATTAATCAACAAATGACTCAAAATAAAGGACAAATACTCGCATCACTAGAATCATTGTCTGGTCATCAAATCACATCAGATCACCCCATGATAGTTTTGAATAAACTCACCATGGATCTTCCACGCATGCCTGTTCCCTCAAATGTCGTTCAACGTACGCAACAGTTTGATCTCGCAGATCCTACTTATTATTTACCAAGTCAAGTTGACGTTATTTTGGGAGCTGCGTTATTTCCGTACCTTTTCACTGGAAAACAGACGTTCTTAGGACCCAACATGCCACATATCATTCATACCCCCCTCGGTTGCATTGTTATGGGATCCATTCCATGCTCTCAGCCATCGAAATCAACATCACCACAAATCAGTACATTCAATGTGTGCCTCCATTCCACCGATGTCACTGATATGTGCAAGTCCCTTGTTATAGGACCAAAGAACGTCCATTTATACGTTCAGTTCGAAATCAGAAACATCCTACGTGTCCATCATCATCTTCTTCCATCAACAGACATGAGAGCAGTTGGTTTTACAGCAAGTCGGGAATGATCGACAAAAACCGAGCAAAACATGCAATGGATCATGGACCGTTCACAACCAAATTTACAATGATGAAAAATCATATTTGTTGAAGCCCATTAGGACTTCAAGGCGGCCGGTATGGTCAATTCTAATGAAGAAATAATTATAATTAATTTACAACTCAGCCAACATGTACATTTTGTTTTATTTATACTGTACAACACATGATTTAAAAACATATGTAAATAATCTATATAAATAAATCACAATCCCTTTTTTTGATGGGACTCCATAACTCGAGAACGAGTGCACCAAATTGAACGATTCTTTTTTTGTTGTGTTCCTTAATGCCAGGGGAAGGTTTGTGTGAAAGAAAATTTTTAATCCACCCAACCATTATTTAGTAATTTAACTTTAAAAATTATAAAAAATGCCTTTAAATTAACATTGGTGGAAAATGCTTTTACTAATATGTGAGATACAAAAGAGATAATTTCCAATTACAAAGAAACTATCATGATTAAATATCAATCAAATACATTTAATGAAACATAACATACTTAGTATATGGTGAAAGGTTTTCCCCGAATGAGAAAAAGGGTTTATTTTTATAATTCGTTAACAAATAAATCATTAATATAGCCTAAGGATTTGTAAGACAACATTCTCCTGTAGTCTTATCCCAAACCATTAACAATCTATCCACTAGATGACAGCACCTGATATTTGAAAATTTCCAATGCCATTTGGTTTGATCATTTGTAAGAAACACTAAGATTTGAATGAGTTAAAAAAACATGTGTTTATTTGTTTACATTTTGGTGTTTGATGTGTAAGTCATTTTTAACCACAATCACAAAAGAAAACTACCGTATTTGTTTGTTATAATGCCACCAGTCAGACGTGCTAAATTAGGCCGCAGAACTCGGCATGCTGTACATGCTAGAAATATACGAATAAGTCAACGTGAGGTACAAAATGATATTCAAAGGGATCGCCAACATCAAGATAGACCTAGAAATGTATTTAATCCTCATCGAGCCGCCTTCAATTATAACGTAGTAATTGCTTATAGTTTACTACAGATCGTAACTATTGGATCAATGAACGTTGTTTGTCCACATTGCAAGGCATTTATGTTCAAAAATCAACAGATTTAAGTTAATATTTAAGTTGCCTTTGAATATGAAAACTATTGGAACTCCAACGTGCAACCTTTCGAGGAATTCTGCGATGGCCGAAGTGTTGCAGGAAAGCAAATTGATCGTTTGGGATGAATGTACGATGGCACACAAAAAATCTTTAGAGTCATTAGACCGCACGATGCAAGATTTGCGAAACAACCAAAATCTATTTGGTGGAGCGATGATTGTATTAGCAGGAGATTTTAGACAAACTTTGCCAGTGATTCCAAGGTCAACGCCAGCTGACGAAATTACCGCATGTTTGAAGTCGTCCATTTTATGAAAACACGTCAAAACACTCAAATTAAATAATAACATGCGAGTAGAGTTACAGAACGATCAATCCGGCGAAGTCTTTTCCAAACAATTGCTAGAAATTGGAAATGGTAAAATACCTGTTGACCCATTGTCTGGATGCATTACATTCCCTGCCAATTTTTGTTACTTTACAAAATCAACAAACGAACTTATCGAGATGGTGTTCCCAAACATAGTTGAAAACTACAAGAATCATGTTTGGTTAAGCGGACGAGTTATTTTAGCTGCAAAAAATGTTGGTGTCAAAGAAATTAATATTAATTATTAAAAATAAGATACCCAGTGGATTGGTGACATACAAATCTGTTGATTCTGTTAATAACCAAGATGATATTGTTAATTATCCAACAGAGTTTTTAAATTCACTTGAATTGACGGGATTACCACCTCACGATCTTCAATTAAAAGTGGGGTCGGCAATCATCATGTTGAGGAACATAAACCAGCCACGCCTTTGTAATGGCACTTGGCTTACAGTAAAAAGTTTGATGAACAATGTCATCGAAGCCACAATATTACAAGGGAAGTACAGAGGCAAAGACGTGTTGATTTAACGGATCCCTATGATTCCAAACGACATTTGACTTTAAGCGGTTGCAATTTCCAGTACGACTTGCATTTGCAATGCCGATAAATAAATCGCAAGGGCAGTCGTTGAGTGTTTGTGGCATAAATTTGGAAAATCCATGCTTTTCACATGGCCAACTCTATGTCGCCTGTTTCCGTGTCGGAAACCCATCAAACTTATTTATTTATGCGCCAGAAAACAAGACTAATAATGTTGTATACCAAAAAGCATTACAATAAACGAGTTAGTTTTTTTTTATATATTTTTTGTTATTTATTCCCTTTCACATTTAATATTCACATTAACGACAGGACAACGTCTGTCGGGTCATCTAGTATTGAATAAACATAACAGTCCATTATCTCTCATCAAACGCATCAATTCATTTTGTCTATTTATTTATTTAATTTTATACATTATTTTCGCATCAGTACAAATCATAGAATTACATAGAAATGGAGCCTTTTACAACAGAGAACCGAACTATTCCTTAACCTTTCATTTAACACCAATCTGAAAGTTTTCTGACGAAGAGTTAAAAAAAAATTATTTTACAGAATTAACAATGACTAGTGTACCTCGAAATCGAGCAATTTATTTTTGTACAATACAGAAATTACATTAAGTGAAAAACAATGACATCCGACCAATCCAATATTGTAATATCGGTAATGACAAAATACTACACGTATGTTCTAGCTGTGCAGTAACAGGTATTTAAATTGCTCAACAAAATCCCAAGGTAATTCTAATGGAGAAATTTCAAATTTAACTTGTGGATAGCGTTCTTATTTTAAGCCCAACTCTCATCAATTTTTGGCGTAAACGACTACGGACCAATCCCGATACAACGACACTAAAAACTTGAAAATCGGCTGAGAATTAATTGTAGAAGGAGTCCTTAAAAAAAGGGTCTTAGGGCCATGTGCACAAATAAATTGTAAACCGGATTAAATATAATCTAGTTTAAGACAGTTGAAAACAGCTGGAAGTGTGAGTTTAAACTTCGCATGTGCAACTGACTTTTAAGATTCAAAGGAATTTAATCGAAATGAAACATGAACAGTTTATTCTACATGATATCATCAATCCAAGTTGAGTGATTCAACGATTGCTCACAACAACCGTAGTTTTATGAGACTTTATACATCATATCCATGTCTGACAGATATCAGTAAAAAGATACTCTAGTCCTCTGAATCCAAATTCAAACTTCGTGTCTAATAAAACAAACCATTACTGTAATCGTAATTAGTATTGGAGCTCGGGAATATTCAGACAATACGTTCAAAGGTCGGACAGGGGCTGACGGTAGGGGGTTGGTCCCGGGGGGCCGAGCTTATCATCATTCAGCAGTAATGACGGCGCGGTCAGCGGCGCTCAGCATCGCTGATGATCACATTTTAACTTTGCCTCCTTTGAGACCCCTCCCCCCACCACTCTCACCACCGTCGACCTTTCATTCTCCCTGCCATTGTAGGAGCTTCATTACAACTGGGGTGTACTGTCAGAATAATGGGGAACTTCGTGGTGTGTACTGACTCTGACAAGCAGACGGTTCGTGGAAGTGGGACCGGTCATGTCATGAATTATTTAATGTAAAACGGTTGTAATAGTAGTTTTCATCACTAGGAGCAAAAGTGAGTCTTTTTGGTGCGCAATCGTGTTTTAAAAACGAGGCGCAGCCGAGTTTTTAAAAACGATTAAGCATCAAAAAGACACTTTTGCTCTGAGTGATGAACAACGTTTTTTATCATAATGCGAAATTATACTTTTTATCGTTAAAAATATTAAAGTTGTGTTTTTGAGGTTATATTTACAAAGTTAGTAATATGCAGTGTTTACATTTCTGTTATTTACAAACAATACTCTTTATAACGTTTGTATTTCAAAATTCTGCTCCTCAACATTAATAAATGAATAATAATATATTTAGAAAACAGCTGACTTTTCAGTACTAGGACCTAAAAAATTCTCCAGATGATTTTTCAGTCCTCGGACAATAAAGAAACGGTTTTGGTACAATTGAGAGAACAAAAAACAGGCTGATTTCGTGCAGAATGATAAAAAATGGTTTATTGCAACCAATTTTCAAACGCAGGATTTATTCAAAACCAATTGCACACCAGCGTTTCGATACGTATTGTGAAATGTGAAAAAGTAAGAGTCCGATAGCTGTAATAGAGCTAGCTCGTTCACTGTGCTCTTTTGCTGTCAAGGCCGTTTCACACCGGCTACCGCTACCGCCTCGGTCGCGGACGTTTCCGTGAGCCATTTCACACCAAAACTAAATAACCGCGTCCGCGCGGGAGGCGGGAGTTTCATCAACTACAGGGTTGCAGACGACCCTGGTTTGACGTCCTGCGCATGCGCGAGCCAAAACTACCGCGCCGGTAGCGGTAGAAAATCGCTCGAGGAGCGGTAGTGGCGGTACTACCTCGGGCGTGCGGTAGTCCGGTGTGAACTGTCCCATATGATAACACGGTGAGCGATCTTTCAAAAGTTCGCCCAGCGGTAGCGGTAGCCGGTAGCGGTAGGCGGTGTGAAATGGCCTTCAGGCCACTATTGTTCGCTCCTCTAATTTGCTGTTCTTTCCTTATTGACACAGTGCTGCATTCTGAGTTGTAAAGAAACTATTTTAAAGTAATCATCAAGCCTTACTGGGTTATTTGAGCATTGCATCTGAAATATCAGAGAGATTGGGATTGCCTCCTATAAGTTTGGATGATAAACCATTTATAATTTTCCTGTTAGACCAACAAAATCAGTGCACTAAATTTCATTCCTACAGCATGTCGTGAAGTTCACTGATTTTAGTGATGAGTTGTTTGAGTGTATGAGGTTTTTTATTACGTACCTACTTGAAATGCCAAAACTGTGTATTCACTGTCAACATTTCCCAAAGCTGTCCAAAATTACGAAGAATCATACGTGTTTGATGTTGCATAACCAAACATGATGTATTTGTTTAAGGAGTTAAAAGTTTCCTCACAAATTTATAATTGATGTATATTTTGTCATATAAATAAACAGTAATAAGATTATTTGTTTGAAGATTTAATGAACCCAACAATCAGGAAAGACTCCCCCGGCACCCCAGGGGAAGCGCGGCCCTGTAGCAGGTTGGTGGGAACTGTACCACTTGTTAACAGCAGCTTAGCCCTGTTTACACCCTTGTTACTGACTGTTTTCACCGCTTTCATTACTTATGATTGGCAATATTAATTTTATTTTTAAAATGATGAATCTGGAATAGAATTGTATTAATTGCTTTATGTGAACAGTGATTTACGTGATTATGACCCGTAATGCATCCGAATTATTACAGATTTGAATTTGACAAATAAATGTTTAATAAAGCCCCTGTTATGAACGGCTTAATTTGCTCGTCAGATTCGACGTTTGATCAGGTCCTGTTTGCTTTTAATGCGTTTGATTGACCTCAATGTAATCTCATATTCAGTTTGGTCACATGCATTGGATGAATTCTGTTGCAACCAATAACAAAACATAACTTGTATTGCAACTAATGTGTTTATTTCAGTCTTTCGTAGAATAAGTTTAATTTTTAATAGAAAATAATATAGTGTCCCGTAAACTATTTGTTGATAGGCTTTAAATCACGTCTGGCTTTCAAAAGGCAGACCGTGTACTTCTATGTACCAAACTACTAAAGAACAAAAAGGAAGCAAAATCTCTGTGCTATGGTATGAAGGAATTATAATATATGTATATATATATATATATATATATATATATATATATATATATATATATATATATATATATATATATATATATATATTATTCGTTAATCATTCGATGTAACAATAAAATTTTCAAATCTACTCCACTGACGAATTAAGTACCAGTAAAAATTAACGATTACACTAAGAATCAACACAATGGATAGCGAATATAATACAAAAACTCTATGTTAAGGAGTTTTGAGTGCATAAAATACACAAGTACGTACTCGACAAGACGTGATCACAATCGATTCAGACCGGAAGTTACTCCCAAATAACAGTTGACGCTAGTGGCAGGAAGTGTTTTCAATTAACAGGGTTGCGATAAGACGTAATACCGTTGCCCCTTGAGGGGGGGAAGGGGTTGACAGGACAGGGTGGGAAACTCGTAAAGAGTGGCGAAGGCAGGCACCGCCACCCTGCCATGCAGCCCTACCGGCCGCGGCACGCTACCCGCATCGCACAGCGGCACATGATGTACGGCGAAAACAGAGGAGAGTTTTGGGAATGCGGCGAAAAGGCGATGATGGATATGGGCCTGTAATTGATTTGGTCTGTTTAATTGTGTTCATAAATGAAATCTCCTTGATTTTACTGCCATCACTTTGAACTTGAACTAAAAATGCTTGAAAGAGTGCAGTCAAGCCCTCTCCGAGCTTAAAAAGATAAAATAAATCCTACGATTGCTATATAAACAGGTTTGTCACCGTATACCTAGCTTTTGACGCAGAATTAACATAGACATGCGTCTTGAAGAGGGACTAAAGTTATGAAATTCAGTAATTTGAACCTTTTATAATTTAGTTGCTTTTTTATTTTTATAGTTTTGTGTTGTTTCTATTCTCGAGCGTTCACAAAAATATTACTCAACATTTATCTTAAAAGAAATCCCTCTTAAAATAATTTATAAACTCATAAGTTTGTACTTTAAATAATCACCTACAAAGACAAAATAGAAACTATAGGAAGCGGTAAAGATTTTCTTGTCTGTGGAGAAAAAAATTTTTTTTTGCCTGTCAAATTAAACAGTCTAATAGAAAGAAATTCTATCATGGAAACCTGTCGAAATGCAGTCATTCGTCATCGCGAGCATAAAAAATAATACCTAATACCCCCCGTCGCAGCAGACCTGCGTACTCAGCGAATTTCCAAATTAGTAATATTAATTTTGACCAGCTAAACTTGTAAACAAAATTTCATCACGTGCTCATAAATAGGGAAATAAATGTCTATTCTCCTTAAGATAAATATAGGGAAAGAGTATGCAGGTATGCTGCCATGGGGGACACTAAAAGTAGGTTTTTAGCATAGAAAAAATTTATTTCGACCATATAAAGCCATATAGTAAATTTCATCAATATCTGTCCATAAATAAAAGAGTTTGCCTATTCTCCATATGATTAATATGGGAAAAGAGTATGCAAGTTTGCTGCCATGATAAGTACAAAAACCAAGATTTTTTACCTTAAATGGATGAATTTCAACCAAATGAAGCTAAATACCAAGTTTCATCCAAAAATATTGGTTAATAAATGAAATATTAACACATCCTTATTCTCCATAAGATTAACATTGGAGCCCCAAAATACAATGTACTGTCTTTAGACTTTGTAATATCTCGGTAACCAATGGAGATAGAGCAAAGCTTCAAAATACTAAATTGTGTGTTTTTTGAGTTAAATCCAATGGTCAAAATAAAAATTCAAAATTTTTCAAATTTACATATGAAAAATGCAAAAAACCCATTTTTGGGGTACAAAACCCCCCAAAACTACCCCTTCCCGTAGGTCGATATGTCTGGTTTACGAACTCATCCGAATAAACGTAGGATTACACATCTCTACCAAATTTGGTGTCGATCGGACCATTTTTACGAGAGTTATCGTGACTAGGGACACACACACACACACATATATATATATATATATATATATATATATATATATATAAAATTTTTATATATATATATATAAAATTTTTAATGACTATTATTTTTGGTCTCTGGGCACCTCAAAACGAAAAAGTAACATGGTCCCGGGCTTAGGTCTTATCATGAGACCTACGGTAATAGCTTATTCCCTATGGGAAATTCGCTAATAACTTTTTAAATTCTTATTTTAGTTCTTTTTCAGTGGTTGCAAGAAAATTACGAAACTATATTGCCATCGTAATTAATGCTTATAAAACATCCGTTGCAACACTTTTACACTAACATAATTATGATTATGAATGGTTGGCGACATTTTTATGTAAGCTTCGACGACAAGAAGCATTCCACTTTCTGCCCCCCACCCCTTCCTCCACGAACCTTTATGTGGCTCCATCGAATCGTTCTATATTTTAATGGCCAGCAATATGTGTTTTATTATACCTAAATAAAGTTAAGATTGTAGTTTGTTCTATTGACCAATATTTCGTTCGTGCCAACATTCTATAGCCAAATAATATGATAAGTTATAGTTAAAGAAAACAAATATTAAAAAAAACAAAAAAACACCCAAATCCATTACTATAAAAAAGTAAGAAAATTAAAAGAAAGAAATTGATTTTGAATATCTAATAATAATACGCTATGTTATTATAACCCTTCAAAAACTTCATTAAAATTAATAATTCATCTGTAAATTAGTTTATTAACTTGTTTATGAATGGATACCTCTTTTCACTTTTGCTTTGTTTAGTTCTTTATGAGAATGGAATTATTTGTGTACGCATAATGGACGAAGAGGCAGTTACGATGGAATATGAAATATGACGCTGTAATGGTGGGAAATTGCATACCAGTCATTGTTGTTGTATGTTGAACAATCTGTCTGAAATGCCAATAACGCTGTTGCATTTGTGTTCACGTTTTGCATCCAAACCAGAGAGGCTTGTCTACGTGTACCATCATGTTTTTATAACAACATATAAAATATCCATTCAAACGAACGAATAGAACTGTTCTCGAACGAATAGAACTGTTCTCTTTGAATGAGCTTTCAATTCATCCGGTTGTAATGGAAGTTGCCCTATATAAAATGCGGGGGATATTACAAAGTACTTCAAATTTATCATAGAACCACGGCTTTCTGGCCTTGATGATCCCAGTTTCATCCTTGTAGACACTTGATTTGAATAAGCTCGGTGAAATGCTTTAGCATTCATGTGTTTTAAAGGGAGATACCTCACCAAGTTTACAGTAAACAACTAATATAGGTATAGCGTAATCTTTGTAGTTTTAACGTCGTCACTGTGGGAAGCACATGTGTGATCGCTTTACAATGAACGCAAACATACATCTGAAAAGGGCCTTGTAATTGGGATAATGAAATCCGTCCTAAACTGCGAATGTAACTGCTAAACAAATTGATACGGGCCGATGAGAAGATAAGTATATATTAGGTAAACATAGTTTTAAAAAATAAATACCTTACATAAAAAAGAAACCATTATGATTATGAGTTGTGCCTTGCTGTATTTTAAATACTTTCGCAATGTTGACAAAAGATCCCGAGCTCTCGATTTCAAATCAATAATCCTTTTTAAGTACCAAGGTCGCTGTCCCCCATCCATAGGCGATATCGTGTGGCCAAATCCTGTTGGGGGGTATGCAGGAAAAATCTATTTTATTAACTCAGCACTGAAGTTTTAACATCTTTTATACATTTTTTCGCCAATGTGGGGAGGGAGCACTTGCCACCCCGACGCGACGTTTCGCTTGTGCCCATATCGATTCACGATTATAACTAGACTCTTATAGTGCTTTTAGTGCACGACACCTGTGAGATGTAGCACCAACATTGCATTACTCCAACAATGGTCCTGTAGGATCGTCGCAGAATGAGCTGTCAGGTCGCACAAACTGCTCTGACAGTCATTACTCGGCGTCCCACTCGCCCCCGGGGACACAGCTCCGGCTCCTCAACCTCGCCACTCTTCTCCTAACAAATGGGGTTTGTCGCTTTTACCCTTATTGTAGACCATCTGTAACAACGTTTTGTGAATCTTTCGTAGAAAAACTTCTTGTTTATGTTGTAAGGAATATTTTAGCTAATTAATTGTTAAGGGGTTTTAATAGAGGCATTATGCATACATAGAAAATGAACTTGGAATACGGTTTTAAAACTATCGAAGAAACCGTTTTATTAAAAAATTAATATATACCAAAAAAGTGCAAGCTAATTGGCAACATTGAAACAATCCTGTTAATTTTATTTCAATACTTCAAAGTTAAAATTTCAGATCCCAACATGAATACTAGCTCTTCATTTGGCATTTCTTCAAGAACATCCCCTAAACTATTATTAGTTTTTTGCCGTTAAAGTGCAGTGCTCCAATTCAATTCAATTCATTTATTGTTCAGTTTTACAATTCATTGTGTTCATGTCAAAATTAATTAAAACTAAACAAAAATAAATGTACAATTTGTTCGAATTGCTTACACAAACAAAGAGGAAAAAACTGACCAAAAGAAAAATAAACAAAATTCATAAAGCTCTCTTGCCTTGCAAAAATTCATCGACCACATAATAAGCCTTTTCCAACAAAAAATCCTTCAAAATTGTCCTAAAAACGGCTGTGATGGACTCCTGCTTTAGGTTTCAAAGTAGTGACGTGTGTTGGGAGTGAAGGCAATCTATATATTAATAGGCAAGCATGTTTCATTTCCTCCTTTTTTTCTCAGATAGTGTGCAAAGTTTCAATGTTAATCTTATGGAGGAATTGGTTAAATCATTAGGCAGCTGATAATGAATAGGCCTACTAGCAAATCAGGAAGAACATATGTTACAGTTATGAACATTTTAAATCGAATAGGCTTAAGTGAGTTTTTGGTCGAATTTCGAGGAGAGGCAAACCTATATAGTTTATATTTAAGACACTATAATATCGGGGAAGACAAATCTTGTACTTGAATTAAGTATTAAAATATTTTAACAAAAAAAATTTAATTCTTTACTACGTTCCAGTATTTGTTTTTTCGTGTAATTCTTTTGTTGGCTACCCATGACTATTTAATTAAGCAATAATATTTATAATATATTATTAGACGTGAATATATTTGGTTAACTTATATATACAGTAGATAGGCTCTCAGAGTAGGGCGTTGGCAAAGTTTTGATTATTTTAGATGCACTAATCGCAGAATATGTTTACAAAAGTTTTTCGCTTAGTTCTTCACTTCAAGTGATACAAACAAAACCATTTAAAGGACCATCTGAATAATATGCATTGGAAAGACTTTCCCTTGCAATCCACTCTTGTTAATGTAAAAGTCTCCTTTTAGAAATACAAAATGAAATTCATATTTTAAAATCACTGAATAATCGTTAGTTTAATTTCAGGAAAGAGTTAGTTGTTTCTCGCCTCCCCAGTCCCCGGTTGGCACCTCAAGTGACATATCTGTAGCGTGTGTTACCAACGGGCCAGTTTACCATGTAGAGCACCGGGTCGGTAGCAAGTGTCACCGGGGGCGGTGGTGCCTGGCTTCACCGGAGTTTACGACCTTCCCCCCTCCCGCCACACCTACACCGGCCCCCCAACCCTCTTATCACGACCTCTTTAATTAAAACACTTTCCAACTACCTCCTCTCTCCACTGGACGAATTTAACTCGCATTTTTATTGTAAGTAAATGTTCTATTTAAAATTTACTATTTTGTTTAGTTTTTGTTTGTTTTGTTTAGTTTGTTGGAATGTATGTTAGTTGGTAAAACCGTTATTTTTTTACTCGTACTATTTCATTAAACGTATTTTTCGTAAGGCACTATTTTCAATACGTAATATTGTATTTTCAGTGCGTAATATTGTCAATACAGAAATAGTTGTCCTCAGTTTACCGACATTTTGAATGATGTAAAACTTAAACGCCTGTAAGTTTAAAAGTCTTTCCTGTGCCATCATAGCACTTCTTACAGCTAGTGTTATTTAAACTTAAATACGCACGATTTTCAAACTTGAAGCTAGTTAATATAAAATGTATACCGTAATCCTCTACTATAATACGAGTACTACCTGAAGGGATGTGTGTTCCACGATTTGGAAATCTAGCGGATAGATTTTGCTTAAACATTGCATTTAAGAGTGTTTTGGACCAAAAATAAGTTTAGAAACAGCGTCAATCCCTGGAAAAATCGAATTTAATACAAATTTAAGTTTAAAAAATTGTAATTTTTAACATTGATCTTATGGGTTGCAATTTTGGTAACGAAATAACAACGAAAGGTATACAAAAATATAGGAACATTAATATTAAAAAGTATTTTTCAAACAGCTGTTAACTGTAAAGAGATATAGTTAGTTGATTTTTGTGGAAATTTAATATAGCTTTATTACAATGACACTAAAACAAAAGTGCATTAAAACCAACGAGCAAGGCTTTGGTTGGTTTTACGGCCGTTGGTTTTAATTCTCTTTTAATATAGTGTCACGGTAATAAAGCTATTAAATTCCCATCAACAACCCATTAAATCTCTTCACAGTTAACAGCTGTTTCAAAAAGCCTGCTTAACATCAATGTTCCTTTATTTTTGTATACATTTAGTTGTTATTTCGTTGCCAAAATAGCAACCCATAATACCGATGTCAAGAATTACGAGTTTAAAACTTAAATTGAGACCAAATAGATTTTTCCTGGGATTGAGGCTGTTTTTAAATATATTTTTGGACCAAAACACTCTTAAATGCAAAGTTTAAGCAAAATCTACCCGCTAGATTTCGAGATCGTTTACACACATCCCTTCAGACAGTGCTCGTATTGTAGTATAGGATTAGCATTGTTTGCAAGACCATGTAACATAAAGTACCAGGGGGACCGAGCTTAAGCTCGGTAAAATTATTACTTTCGTTTCTCACACAAAGCTTGTTCGCTCCGCTCACTCGCCAGGCGGAAGGTTTGCTGCACATTGGTATGATTTTCCTAAAACCACAGGTTAAAGATGTAACACATTGGTTTATTTTATCTACAGTTATCAGCTGATTTTTGTTCAGTTAAAAAATTTCCATAAGGATAACATGGGATCTTTGAAGGGCTCTAGCGCGAAAACCGGATTTTTCCCAGCTATGGGACCAGCTCCAATCGATTTCTGGTGGCCAAAACCCCCATATTCCAAAATTTGAAGGAAATCGTCGGAGCCGTTTTTGAGATAATTGTGCAAGCAAGCAAACAAGCAAACAAGCAAACATTGCTCGTATAAGAGTATAGGAGTACCAGGGGGACCGAGCTTAAGCTCGGTAAAATTATTACTTTCGTTTCTCACACAAAGCTTGTTCGCTCCGCTCACTCGCCAGGCGGAAGGTTTGCTGCACATTGGTATGATTTTCCTAAAACCACAGGTTAAAGATGTAACACATTGGTTTATTTTATCTACAGTTATCAGCTGATTTTTGTTCAGTTAAAAAATTTCCATAAGGATAACATGGGATCTTTGAAGGGCTCTAGCGCGAAAACCGGATTTTTCCCAGCTATGGGACCAGCTCCAATCGATTTCTGGTGGCCAAAACCCCCATATTCCAAAATTTGAAGGAAATCGTCGGAGCCGTTTTTGAGATAATTGTGCAAGCAAGCAAACAAGCAAACAAGCAAACATTGCTCGTATAAGAGTATAGGAGTACCAGGGGGACCGAGCTTAAGCTCGGTAAAATTATTACTTTCGTTTCTCACACAAAGCTCGTTCGCTCCGCTCACTCGCCAGGCGGAAGGTTTGCTGCACATTGGTATGATTTTCCTAAAACCACAGGTTAAAGATGTAACACATTGGTTTATTTTATCTACAGTTATCAGCTGATTTTTGTTCAGTTAAAAAATTTCCATAAGGATAACATGGGATCTTTGAAGGGCTCTAGCGCGAAAACCGGATTTTTCCCAGCTATGGGACCAGCTCCAATCGATTTCTGGTGGCCAAAACCCCCATATTCCAAAATTTGAAGGAAATCGTCGGAGCCGTTTTTGAGATAATTGTGCAAGCAAGCAAGCAAGCAAACAAGCAAACATTGCTCGTATAAGAGTATAGGATAGGATACACACACTTATTGCTTCTTTGAATAGAGTATATGTCAATTTAAAAGTGTCTTGGAATTTCGTCCAAAAAAATTGTAAAATCTGTCTAACAGAATTTTCAGACATGGGTGCTTTCTTTTGTAGTAATACCCAAAAAAGTAAATGTAAGGTATGTAACCATTAAAAACGCATGACTGTACACGTGACATTTCGTTAGATAGTATATGAAGTATAATAATAAAACTTGGTTCATCCATAAAAAGCTCATTTAAAGTGTGAGTTTTAAAAGCAAATACTCTTAAAGTAGGCCTACTCCAGTAATACTCTTGTAGTTGAAGTAGATATTGCAGACATTTCTTGTTTTATTAAAAATGTCTTGAGTATCAAATCTGCCGCCGCAGGAAGTTGCGTTATAATAAGAGATTGGCCAAGTTGTATTGGTTGTTCAGTCATGGCCAGATTGGATGGAACATTCCCTCCCCCGGCAGTCTGGACATCTCTACCCCAGAACGCCTCTCATTCATAACCGCAACTCTTATATTGACTTGTACGTAGACCCATAGCAAAACGATAGTCTGATCAATTCATTTATTGTTTAATTTTATTAATTTTTCTGATTTAATTTACAATCAGTTTATAAAATTAGTTTCAAGAAATATTTTAATCATTGTTTAATCTTTTAGATTTACGAATATTTACCTTTTTATTCTCTTAAAGTATAATTATTGAAGAAGTACACTCATTGCTAAAACACACTTATTTACAGCCGTACATTAACAAATATTAAAAAAAAGAAAACCTAAACCCAAGCCCAATGTTATTCTTATGGGAAAATTTCAAATTTTAATGTAGTGCTATTATTTTAAGCCCGACTCTCACCATCTTTTGGCAGAAACAACTACAGGTCCAAGCCCTATCTAACGACACCAGAAACTTGAAAATCGGTTGAAAATTTTAAGAGTTGTCTTAACAAAAAAAAAAAAAAAAAAAAAAAAAAAAACCTTAGTGTATTACATAAGTAAAGGTGTACTAGGTTTTGTAACACTGTTTATTTTAATTTTTTATTTTGTGTTTATCTACGCCAGTGGCATTTTTAACGTTTTGACGGGGAACGGTCCAAACCCCAGTCTTGTTACTATCTAACATCGACCAGTTGTTAGAAAGCATGATTAATTAATAGCCCAATGACAAATGTAAATTTTTTACAGTTCTACAAATTTTGCGAAAATGCATATATGCGAAAGAGTCACAGGTGACTCGCCTGGTACAGAGAGATACGGAACGTGGAAATATTTATGCTTAACTAACTACAGTACGGATTAAACTGGCAAACTTTCCCTCTACAAAGCCTTGCATAATGTTGTGTTTTCGTAGTAGATAATGTTTGAAAACCCAAAAAAAGACAATAAGGCCTTTAGTGTCGCAATCTTATAAAAGTAATTTAGCAGTATACAAATCGGTGTTTAGTATTAAACAATACATAACTCAACAATAGATAACCTGAACTTAATTATTTGAAACCTTTAATTTTAATTAAAATTTGACGTATTCAATAGTCAATTGTCGGTGTATATCTTAAATCTGTGGGGATTTGCTTACTAAAGTTTCTCAATAGTCAACGTACACATTCAGTATATTAGATTGGAAAAACTCAGAAATCACCAAATTCTCTTGAAAATTCACTGAGCACGCAGGTCTGCTGCGAGCCGAGTATTTATTCAGTATCGATGCAACTGTTAAGTGGTCTAGTGGTAGTTGGCGAGAGCTGAAATCAATGCTCGGAATGCGGCAGTGGAGCGGTAGAGCAGCGGCATGCGAGCGAACGTGTTTACTTTGACAACTCCAACAAAGCTAATTTATTCCAGCGTTTAACCATTTTTACGGCATAATGAACGTCCTTCTGATATTTATTGCTCTTGTAAACTCGTGAATATTTTCTGTCTTTGTTCCTCTTATATTTATGGCTCGAGTTGAAAGCGATGACGGTTCCATCGTGTTGAGCACAGCTTTCAACTGTAGGTTAGGTGAAGTGTGTTTTCACATTATAAGATAGTTGATGGTTTAGTGGAACCAACTTAATTCGGTTCTTGTTTTGTAAGAGTAATATTTCTGTGGTCAATTTTTCTCTAATGTTTAAACCACATTTAAACCAGAAAATGCACAATTGAATACCTAAGCATAATCTTTAACAGTAGTATGGGTCTTTCCAGATAGGAAAAATAGGAAGGGGAAGATATTGTATTGAAAAAGACCGTAAAAATGCTAGAATTGGTGACATATTTACATTCAACATTAATTTAACAAAACTTGCAAATGGCATCAATGAGATACATTTCTTTAAATATGAAAAATGTTACCAATATGAACTGTGTATGAATCAATTTTAAAATTTTGCTGTGTTTTACAACCAATTAATTATAAATAATCTATAACCTTGACGAAACTAAATATAAAAGTCGTCAGCTTTAAAAGTCATTATTAAAAACATATTTTATTTTAAGGACATGTAAATAATAAACCGCATGATAGGTTTAAAACAAAGGTATCTGTTTTTGTGAATGCTTGGAATGCATTCAGGTGAACCTCTGGATAGAAGTTCTGTACCAATCAGAACTACACAGTGGACAAGCCGCCTATCCTGGGCGTAATGAAAACATAGCGAAAATTGCTCTCTACCTCTATTTCAATTTCTGTTCCTCTCCTTCCGTCTTTGAATATGTTTTTATGTCGTATTTACCGTTTTTAAGGTATTTTTTCATGTTTTAGAGTTTAGGTTTTAAAATTTATTATTATTTTGAATCTGGGTTGATGGACCTTAATTTTTTGTCAGTTATGATTATTAACTACTTTAAGGTTCACGAAAATAGTCAGATGAGAGGTGATGCATTGTTGCCAAATCTATTCATAAAAATATTTTATAATGTACTATGGGTGACACGGTTGTTTAGATTTCCATCGGATTATTTTTGTGAAACTTGCTAGTGCAATATTGCATTTCATAAAATAAATAAATAAAACATTGAATCTGGCCATGAAACACTTTTTTAATTGTTTTACTTCACATTTTGAATTTTTAGTTCATAAAAAAAGACAAAGTAGTTAATCTGTGATTGAAAAAATATGAATAACAATGAAAATCATTTCGGTTGTAATTTTTTATCAACTGTCACCAGTCGACATATCTGCCGCTGCCAGCAATCGACATTGACGAAGCCGTTTAGATTCATAAAGTGGATGCCATCGCATGGACGAATGAACACCATTCAACCTGATCCTTTATGCAATTAATTACAATATTCAACACAAGCAGTCTGGTGCTTTTCATTTCTAATTTTGGCCATCGAAATTCGGTTTGGTTTTCAAACTAACAGATTAAAACGTGGTATTTTCTATATAAAATTAGGTTTTGGTGTGGAATAGGAGAAATGCAGAGTGGTGCATAATGTTAAACATTATAACATGTTGCATTTAATCATGGTAAGCTAAGTGTAATGTCTTGTTTCTATTGAATTATTCAGAGTATAAATGAATAATGGAAACTTTAGCGACTAAAGGTTAAAACTGTTTCAGTGTTTCTTCTTTTGAATGTAAAATGTTTAATATTTACAAGATTGAGCTGAAATAAAATAAACTAGCACTATAATAACAAGACTAGTTTGTTCAAAAAGTACTACAAATAGAGTAGGATTTCTCAATTGATTGACTGGTTGTCTTACTCAACCATCGTATAAATAATAAATTAGCTAAAAATGAACTTTGAAATAGGTAAATTTATGTAAGTATGAAGTTGTTAATTTCATTTGAGAAGACATAGCATGGGGACCATACATTAGGACCAAAATTTACAATGTAGGTACCGGGTAGTGGTTATCTGAAAGTGAAGGTATCCCTTGCTGAGTCAGGTGGTTTAAGTTTATCCCATGGTTAAAGTGGGCTTTCTTACCTTAACAAAAGGTCATAGGTCGTTCTCTTGTGTCTATCTAAATGTTGGAATTTTATTTTGTTTTTACTGTACAACCTAGAGGAGAAACCTGATACAATAGAAAATAATTATTTATTTATAATATTCATTGATAGTAGTAAATGTGTCACTAAAACTAATACAAAAGATATCAAAGTCTGTATTAAAAAAATCATGTCCCCAGTTTTCAAACTTGTCCACTGCGTAGAATTATAGGTTACTAGCTGATGTAGCCTTAACTTCTTCTCACAGTGGACATTTTTCATCTCGCCAGGCAGGATTTTGAGGAATTTTGCTCCCACATGTATTGGTTGTTTTACATAGAGTGTGAGACGATGGATCGGAAGTAGTATGTTGTTTGGCTCTTCAAGTGTTATAACTGTTATTCAGTTCTACTCTGCAGGTTTTTGTCTTTTTTAGGTCTTTTAGCATGTGAGACAGTTTCTAAGATGCAAAGGCTCACTACAGTTATCATATTTAGTCATTTAAACACAGTGCAAAATGATTCTCTAGGTCCAAGGCCACCTAGAATATAAACTGCCTCTTTTTTACAGAGCTAGGATCCTCTTTGTGTTAGTTATAGAGGAATTACCCCATACCGCATCCCATATTGGACATGTCCTTCAAAACTAAGCAAATTACGTTGCTTTTTTGTTTTAAAAACTACTATTTTTCTATTATTTGTTTTATGATTTTGCATTGGTCAAAGGAAAAAATATATTTTAGTAACTCTAAATAGACACATAATTTTAATGAGTCACATAGCAGGCCTAGTTTTATTTCTCTTAATACTAAGTTGTATCATCCTAGTCAAGTGTAGTCACGTCAAAACTCACTTTTTATACTAACTGAGACACATTCACAAGACAACAATTTATCTACAAGACAAAAGAAAATCTAGTTACTTACACTAATACACAACTTAGATGGAATAAGGTTGAGACTTATCCACATAAAATATCACAATTTATTGTAGAAAATTGTAAAGTCAAATTTGGTTTGTTAGATGTTTAAATTTTTGTCTTACTAACTTACATGCTGCAATGTTGCCAATCCTTTAAACACATACCAAATCTACAAATAAACTGTTGCCGTCATTTAATAGATAAAAGGCAACAAATGTGATTGAAGGCTGCGGAAATTGAAATGAAAAACGTTTGCCGGCGCGAGATGAGACAGGCACATCACACATATTCACATTTACAGTTGGCTGCACCCTCATCTCTTTTGATCTGGGACCCCCATGTGTGTGAAATTAACATTTTATGCACCGACTTTTATGGAAATCCTAACTCATCCATCGCTTTAATTACAACAATCAAACCTATTTTTCATTGTAATATACATTGAAAGTAAGTTTTTACCCGGGTTTTTAAAAATAGTTTTCTATTTGCAACATAATTAATCAATCGTATTGCATTTCACATTTTGTCACAAAATGTCCCAAATTTTCATTATTGTTAGCCAAAATATTTTTTGCCTCAAATAATTTGCACAGGCAGATATAATCACATGAATAGAAGGCTTGAATTTAAATGCATCGTCTGTAATTTTGTTTTTAATTTTAAATGCATTGATTATTCTTCACAAAGAACTCTTTCCCATAGAAAATTTTTACAAGCTTTTAGATATTCAACTGTAACAGCGACCTCTATAAAAGTAGATACGGATCCCGTAAAAAGGGGATCATCCCTTTGGGCTTATCTTTCAAAGTTTGGCAATTGACTGCGAGACTGGCTTTTCAAATGACCAGTATTAATTCATAAAATTGAACGGGCGTCACTCGAGTAAATGGTTTACTGAAGTTAATTTTATATTTCAATGCAATAATTTTTATTTCAAATTTACGCCACTGTTATTTTTGGAAATAATTTGTTTTATGTATATAAGTATTTTTGTACATATTCATAATGTATTTTAACGGTTTGTATTTTTTAGAACTAAAATAATTCACACAAATCATGTGTAACATATATGAAGTTATTTGTGTCATACGGCATATATTATTACAGAAATACTCAATGCTGACATAATTTGCTCCCTTTTAATTTAGTAGATTGATCGTTGTTTAATAATACATTACTGGTACTTCAAATTATTTTAACTTAAAAAATATATATATTTTGCTGTTCTAAAAGTTACAGAATGTGATTACTACCAGCGGAAATCGAATTGAAAAAACTCCTCCGGTGCGAGATGAGATAGACACATTCACACTGGTCCAATGATTGCCTCTCAGCTGGCTGAGCCCTATCTCTTTTGATCTGCGTTTTCCATTTGTGTAGAATCTGTATAGTTTTATCTAATGGTTTAATCCGATTTTCGAAACCACTTCTGCATGAAGTTGTAACTGAACAAAAAGTCAGAGCCTATGGCAATCTTGACCGTTTTATTTAAGTATAAAATTTTATTATATTTAAATTTTTTTCTGTAGAGTCTATTAATCCTATAGCTGATAGAATTTCAATTCACTTGGAAAGGAAATAATATTCCTTATTGAAGGTGTGCCCGGAACATTCTCTGCTTCTTTGCAAAGCAGCTTTTCCAATCCCCTACAATAACAAGTAATAACAAGTAAGTGAAATAACAAGTAGGTTTCCTAACAATTTCAACAATTGTGCAATCCCAATTATGTTGACACAACTTCCTTTATTCACTGTGTAGTCAAATTTTTTAAATTAAATTGTACACATTTGTGAATCCTATATGTTTGAATACAAATTGTACTCGATTTTTAACCAGCCAAAAAACTTATGTCACTGCTAAAACTGATCATTATAACAAAATACGGGAAATTTGTTTCCTATATTTAAACATGTTTAGGATTTATGTTATTATTACATTTTTTTTTTCAAATTGTTGACTTCTTCCAATTTTATTTATGGTTAATATTTGACTGACTAATAATATTTTCACCCAATCATCGTAGTAGTATGAGCAAATTTGAAGTAAGAATTACTTTGTAAATAAAGTAAGATGTACTCAAACTAAAACTTGATTATAATGTATAGGAATGAATCGATAATCAGTAAAATACACTGTCAAAAATAGTTCAGAACTAATATTCCTTTAAGATTTCCCTTGGCAAGCCTATTCGCAGAGGTGGCTGAGATAGATTAATAGCAGCATAAATTTCATAATAATCTATCAGCCCATTCAGTCCCCAGTTGAGATTAATGAGAGCAGCCAAAGTGATTAGGGTAACTGCGGCTTTTATCCGCAGACCAGTATTAAAAGATCTGGCGTGTAATTAGTTATTGTGACGCCATGATTATGTTTATTGTTTAAAGACTGAACAAATTTATAAAGACATTTTTTCCTTGTTTGAGAAAGTAAAACATAATTTATCAACAACGTTTCAGTAAACGCAAAAATTATTATTATTTTTTATTTTTTCTATTTAAGGATTTATTTTTTTATTAAAGTCATTAAAGTATTGATGAGAAGTAAAATTTCATTTGATATTACAGTTTTGTTTACTTAAAACCAATGCTTAAGGAAAGGTCTATGGCTCTGGACTAAACGTAAATTTAACTAACCAGCGATTTCGGGGTCTAATCTGTTTTAGTCACAGGCCTCTAAAATTATGTATACAAAATATAAACACTGTATTGTTAAGTTAAACGTTGTAAAAACCATAAATTCACAACTAGGATTAAAAGAAAAGATTGCAGAGGTTATGGACATTTGCTTGATAAACTGAGGGCCTATAAATTTCTTTGTAGTATAATTATTTGTTTTAGTTACATATGTTGAAATTCAGAACCGAAAAGAGCTTGTATCTTTTTATAGAGCTCATATTCTTTACTAAACCTTCATCAATAAGCTGGTCGGCTTTTAGAATTCACTCACCTTTAAGAATTTGTAATTGAAAAATCTATCAAATTGGTTGTACCACTTGAACATGTGAGTTTGTAGCAAATATTGATCATTATTAATAATTTTTATGCTTTTACAATTATGAAAGAGATTTTCAACAATCTGAATGAGTAATTGTCAGTATTGTTCTGTTCATTTACCTGATATTTATTTGATAATCATAAACACCAGTATAAAGTGTGATTTAACTAGATAATTTTGTTAAATCGTACTATAAATATATTTTGTTCTAATATGATTTAGTAACGACTCCAATTCAAACCACAGGTTTAAACTTAGGTACGTGGGTGATACTCTAAAAAAAATTAAAAATTGTAATCCAGTATTTTAACGAAATTAGATTTTTCTAGGATTGAGATCTTTATAAATATTTCATCCCAGAACTAAGTTATTTGTAAAGTTTGGGCAAAATCTTTTTGGCTGTTTTAAATATCAATTTGCAAACGTACAAACAAACTTTACTCGTATTCTTCCTCCAGGTATATCTGTTATATACATAATTAACTTGATAGCTCATCTTAAGTTATCAGTTCCATATCAATCGAGGTGGTGGAGATTCAGGGCCCAGGCTCCGTCACTAATGGCAGGCTAAAGTGATTATGGCAGTTACGGCAGTTACGTCGCTGCAGGTTGTATATTAGCCAATAAGTGACAATCAGTGGCTGGTGTACCCTCTCGTCCATCAGTGGACCACAATCCATCTCAACATCACATTACACCTCGCCTAAAATATCCAATTTAACTTTGTCGTTGTCTTTGAAGTTTTAATCAACTCGTGAGTGATGTTTCAGCACACAAGATTAGTCAATAAACAAACTTTAATCAAAAACTTGTGTCTCTGTATTTTTATACTCAGGATAGGTAAACGCAGTGGATCGGTTAGTTGTAAAAATATTTTTCATAAACACAAATGTTTGTGTTGAACCCAGAATATTTCATCTACATTCCAAATTAATGCAAATCCCCGTAATCTCGCACTTCATAAGGTTGTAATGCGTTTGCTTCTCATTTAAATTCCAGATGTTATTAAAACACGCTGTAAGTTCACAGGGTCTCGTCTTATATCAAACGCTTTTTGACTCAAAATGAACATCTAAAAATGTTTCAAACCAGATAAAAATGCAACCAATGCATATAATTAAATGCATGCATTCAATAAAATTTTTACTATTGAATTCTAAATTATGTTTTTAATAAGTTCAGAGTGAAAATAATGTGTAATAGAGCTTTTAGCAGTTTGAAATCGTATAACTGGGTGTCACAGATAGGTGTTACTGCGATTTACATCACATATTTCACAAGTGGAGAGTAAATTTGCTCCAGCCGCCCCCAAATCGATTACCACTCGCGAGCATTTCCATGGAAGGACTCTCAGCGTTTCCGGCTGCTGATCTGAAATTCCGATCGGGCCTAGAGGACCGCCGGCCGAGTTATAGTTAGTGGCAGTGTGTATGTCTGGGTTAAACGCAATCTAATTCTGCATTCCGGTGGCCAGCCTGTTTTATAGCCTGGGACAACTTAATCTAGATATCTGATTCTCCAGGGGTTGGAAGTTGTGTTGCAGTTGCTTGGAATATACATTTATACAGGCATTCATACCTAATATTCTCTTCTATTTCAAAATCATTGATGAGTCTAGGAGACTGTTTACATTCTTGGAATGGATTGGTTGAGCAGTTTCCTAAGGCTGAGATTTATGATTAAGATCATAGTTTATTTGAAATATATTTTCATTTTAAACTCATAGCGAGCTTTTTAGTCTGTAAATTACAGTTTGCCTTGTAGTGTTGAATCTTAATTTACAGTGAGTAAAACCCAATTAAAGAGTTACAATTACAGTTAAAAAATAACCCTTTGGGAAGTTAATTTTTTTAGAACCTGGGGGCCGAAGATTTGCCTGGTAAACTTAAACTATTCGTTACAGTAATCTTCTATATATTAATAGGCAAGCATGTTTTTTTCCTCGTTTTTTTCTCAGCATTTGTGCATCGTAGGAGAAAACTGGGCATATCGTTAGAAAGTTAGTGTCCTGTAGATGAGCAGAATGCCATTATAATTCACATCAGCCACACGGGCTCTGCCCTATAGGTTTTCAAAGTTTCAATGTTAATCTTGTGCAAGGAATCTATTTTTAGATTCCTTGATCTTGTGGAAGAAGAATAATTGATTGATTTATTAGACAGCTGTTGTAATGTAATAACAAATGCTAGCAAATGAAGAAGAACAGATGTTTCAGTTATCAAGTATTTTAAAATTATTTGACGCAAGATCAACTGGATATTTTGTCAACATGCACAAAAATTTACCTTACTCGTTTTACAATATTGGTAGAGGATATATGTGTCTAAATAGTTTTAGTTTATTAAATGTGAATTCAGCCTATACCTAGTGAATAAAATTATCGGACCAACAACATGCTTAAAGTTATCGGACCAAACAGATTTAAAATGGTATGCAGTTAAGTGAATAAAATTACCACACAATTCTAGGCGTGTTATACGATTATAAATTTTTTTGTAGAAAATCCAATTTAATATCCAATAAGCCTTGTTTCCTGCAGTGTGACAGGTGTTATGTCGTTTGATACATTGGGAGCACTTTGTTCAAGTTATTAAACCGTATTATTGATAGGTATTGTAGCTGGTTGATTGAGTACCGGCCTGCTCACTGGAGGGTTGCCCAATGTGAAGTCTCAGCTGGAGTTCTAGTTAGTCGGTCTAGTCAGAGAAACTAGTGTGATTCAAAAACCTTTATCAAGTGGTTGGTAACCACTCAAGTTGTTGTTAGAATGTCATCCGGCATATTTGCTCTAAAACAGGAAACTTTACAAACAGTTTATTTTTTCCATCATTCAGTCACATTTATTTATCTCAGCATTTATGGAGCAAAACCAAAAAGAATTTGGACCAATTACTTCTTCAACAAAAAAAGGACAATCAGAACCATGCTTAAAATTAAAAACTACAGTTTCTGTAAAAAATTTGTTTGCTGAGCTGGGCATTTGGACAGTTAACCGTTTTGATCATTCTTGAAACAGATAATTACACTAAGTATTTTTAAAGCCCCTGTTGCAAAATAACACTCATTCATATAATATATGTTTAAGTCGTAGAATAGAAAGGCACAATTTAGAGTTTTTTTAACAGAAGACTGTTGGGTGGGAACCAAATTTCTTCATCTCCTCTCTCAGAAATTCATTGATGAGGTTGATATAAAAAATTTTAAAACAAAGCTAAGGGACTACTTGTTGAAAATTCCTCTCAACTCATTTGAAGAGTTTTTAAAAATAAGACACAACTGATTCACCCGTGGTTTTAAAAAATACTCAAAATAATGTCTGTTTTGTTTTAATGTATACTTTACTTTAATTATACCAATGTAAGAATGAAACATTTAATTTTGATTAAGTTAATTTAGAGTCACCCATTATCATCTGACACTATTCTTGTACAATGTGCATATTATGATCAAAAATATTTGATTGATAGATTGATATCGCCAGTAGTGAATAACCTTTTACTTCAATTAGTTGTGACTTGCTTACTGTTAAAAGTGTAAGGCCTATTAATTTAATATTATACCGATCTTTATTTCTCATATATGTAGCCTCGTTAATTATTTCTCACTTTTATTCAATCTTCAAATCACTGCACACTGTATAATAGATAGCTGGCCTTTCATCGTGTTTCTTAAAATTAACAAATTAATGAAACATCTACCAAACCAATGTTATTGGACGATAGTCTTATCTAATTTTGCTGTAATTTAACATAAAATTAATTGAAACTTTCTAAAAGTAATTTAACATTATTGAAAAAATGGGCATAGCCCCATTTACAGCAGGAATATTTACCCCGAAACAACTCTTTGCAAATGCAGTAAAACTTATCCCACAAAGTATTAAAGCACACTCTCTCCCGTTCGGGCAAAACAAAACTAAGCCGTACAGTGCTTTATGAATGGCTGTTTTGAGAATGGCTGTTTTGCTTTATTATAATGGGATTAAGTGAGTGATATTGTTTTGCGAGTGGATGTTGGGAGGACGGGGGTAGTGGCGGGGCGGCGGGGGGATTACGGAGCCCTGCGAACCTCCGGGGACCACCATTGTTATGCTTGATTTACATCTTCCCCTGATTACTGCTCTGACTCTCTCTCTCTCACTCACCCTCAAGATCATCCGGGCTCTGGGAAGAATTGCTTTGACTTTCGGTGAAACACTTCCTAAAAATTGTAGAACATTTCCCACAGTTAAAGAACATTTGTTATATAAATAACTTGCGAAATGGTTTTACAGTACAAAGCAAACTATTCAAACTAATCGGGACCGGGGAGTAGTTTAGATAATCAAACATGAAAACTATTTACCTATTATTTAGTAGCTATAGCCACTAAACAGCTTATTGTTTTAAAACACAAAAGATTTCCAAATAATCTATAGGATTCGATAAAAAAGAATTTAAAAAAAAAAATAGTACACGTATCTGTATATTTGTATACTTCCGCGCTAAGTTTCACGTTTCGCAATAGGTTTTTCTTAAATACTGTACACTGAATTAGTAAGCCGTTAAGTTTTCGGATAGTTGAAGTTTGAATAATCTTCTAATGTATTCCAGGTATCAGTTCATTTACCTTGCAAATTTAGTTTTTTATGGTTGAGTGTGTGTTAATTTTTTTTTTTAAATCATATGTGTTTATATTATTTTACACTGAGCTCAATATTAATGTTAATGTATTTTGTTACAGCGGGAGCAGCCCCAGACAGTCAGAGAAACTCACGTCCGTCATCAGCTAAACAAGGTGAGCGAAAACGCTTAACATTTGTACCTAACATTCTAGCATTCCCCGCATAAACTTGTGAGACGGATTTCTCAATCCGTCTTGTACAGGTAACTCTTTTTGGCAGTAACTGATCATACCTAGTCGTAATATTATAAAAATTAAAGTTTTTAAATAGTATAAGTGTTACTGTGAAGACAGGTTGCCGATAAGAAAAGTTAAAAGCTATAACGTATCCCTTCATATTTCCATGATTAATTTTATAGATATTTGTATTCACGGATTATAATCACCACCAATAGCCTTACATATCTTCTTTTTCATCTCTGTAAAGTAAAGGAAAATAATTTACTATTCAAAGTAAATTTATTGTTTTAATTTCCTATGAAAGGCAACTAGTTTGTGAACCAGTTTGTGATCGGACTAACTATTTTAGAATTTCTCTATAAATTGATCAATTAATCCCAGACTTAAAGTTTTTGAAGCATATGTTTTTAATTGTCGTGATAATTACAGATTGGCGTGGTCTTCTTTATCGCTAACTTTCTTGAAAGCAATTATAAAATGGGGTCGGTATTGCTATTGAAATTACGCTTCATTGATTGATAGCTTATTTAAAACTGCAAAATATAACTAAGTAATGAGTAAGTATAAGTAAGTAATGTAACTAAGTTTACTCCAATTATCTGTTCCTTGTTGTTCATGTAATTTTATTAATTAAAATATATTCTGCTTTGAAAGACAATTTTATGGTTTTTTGTAAAAAAAGTAAAAAAAAAAAATATGTTGGCGTTGGTAATAAAAGTCATTTGTGCTGTATAACAAACCATAATATAAAAGGACATTAATATGACCCTTAGTCACTCATTTTATTAAATTTTGGTGTTGTTAAAATTAAAGATGCATTTTTTGAGAATAATAGAGTACACAGTACTCTTGCATATTATGTACTTATTTCAGATCTTTATGGTTAACTTAGTAATAGTTGTTGTTGTTTTTTTTTTTTTTTTTTTTTTTTTTTTTTTTTTTTTTTTTTTTTTTTTTGTAATTTTAAATTACTAAAAATAGTAAATTATCTCACCACTTTTAATTTTTTTCCTAGAATGATGTTCGGGGGTAATTTTTATGACATTTTATTGAAATGACCTAGTGTACCGGTATGTCGATTTATTTTCAAAATGGTTTAATTCTATAAATTTAAGGTCTGTTAATGTATTTTTAATTGTTTATGAATTCAAATGCGTACAAATAAATACTTTGTATTTAATTTTAAATAAGCAATAACAACAAAAGGCTCTAGAGTTAATGTGTAATCACAATCAGTTTACAAGATACATTGAATGAGGTGCAATGCCTGTCACTAAGCACTAGGTGTGCATTTTAATCTTAGTTGCCATAACAGATGCCAACTAAGATCAATTCTGGTGTAACGGCCACTAACGGTAGCCATGTCGGGTGCCAATTGAGATCAATCCTGGTGTAGTGGTTACTAACTGTGGTGCCGGTGTAGGGGGCAGCTTGCATTGGTTTGCCCACGGAGCAGATGAGACTGTCTATGAGAACAAACACTCGGGACCAGGTAACGTAGCGGCTTCTGTGCGCCTCGCCTCACTCCTTAGCTGCCCGATCACTAACCCCGAGGATACGTAGTGTCTGTAGTGCAGGGTTGACCCTAGAGTCGGAAATACCTGTTGGTGTTGACTTAGAACTAACCGGAAAATCTAACACCAGCCGAGTAGATGTAGTGTTGACTTTGTGATTAACCTGTGTTTTATTGAGTGTGGTAAAGTGGTGCAGAATTTGAATTTGAGGTGATTGAATCATGCATTTTTAATCATTAATTTGTGTTGATTCCAAAGGTGATATTAGACAAGAGGCTTTTGTGGAATTGATGTATTGTCTACCAGCTGGAATATTAAGGTGTTGTCGAAAAAATTGAGAAAAGTTAGGACATGACTGGTTTGTTAGGTGGAGTAAAACCGAATAGAAGTTTAGTCTGCTTCTGAGAATAACTACAAATAGTGATATTTTTCAATTGATTTCCTGACAGGATTATCTCGGTCAAGTCCAGAAGAGATTTGGTAACTTCTGTTGAATGGTTACAGCTTCAAAATGGTTTGCTCTGAAGCTTGGCTGTCTGTAGGATTGTCACAAGACTTCTACTTAATAAGCAGAATAACGATCAGTTACAGTACTTTTTCAAAGTTCTCTTCTACCTTGTCCTTAAAGGGCTTAAATATTAAGTATCAGGCATACTGAAAAAAATGAATGAAACATTATTTCAGATTCTATACTCTAAGTACTAAATCAATATTAGTTTTAAAATAATTTAGAGTCCTATTTGTTACGCTATTGTCTGTTTGTATTTTTTACACATTTATGAATAAAGATATTTCAATGTCTTTACTTGTCTCTATGTAAAAATACTTTACTTAATAATCATTTCAAATATTTAAAGTTCTTTACACTGGAACTAATTGAAAGTAGGTGATAAATAACAAGAGTTTAAAAAAAATAATATTTACTACTCACAAGTATTTCCAAAAAAATTAAAAAACATGAAATAGTTCCTACATGTATTTGAAAAAACATCTAAGGACAATATTTAATAAATGACACCTAAAAGTTTTTTAACAAAGCTCTTTACTTAGAAGATAAATATAAAACTTTTATTAGGATATGGCAAATAATCACATTACTATGATTCATAAACTCACCTGCCTCAGAAGGCTATTATGATTCCACAGCTTCTTAGAGAAAGTTCAAAATTAAAATTATCTTAGAGCAATAAACCAAAAGTTGCATTTAACATCACTCTAGATTAGATAGTGGCGTAGTTTTCACATAACTCACTGTGATGTATGAGTAACTGGAGCTATTCGGAAGTTGAAGGGAAGTGATGAGGCTATCATTTAGTGAATCATGCCTCACTATCACACAAGGACTCATTACTGTGTCGCGCTTCGCACCTCCCAGCTGAGCGAGTCTCTCCTCTCGTAATGAATCTAATTTGTACTACTTCTTTCCTTCCTCCGTTTGTTCGTAAGTGTTTTCATCTTTTTCAGCAGCGATTCCGTGTGAGATATGGGAGAGTTTTTGTGATGCAGTGTTTTGTTCTATTATTCTCTTTCATTAACATTTTTCTTTTGTTCAGATTTGTTCTAGTTTGTTTTTTCTCAGTTCTTCGAGTTAGAAGTTTTTTTTGCTTTACATTTAGTTTTTAGCGTGATTAGTAACTAACCTGTGTGGATTTCGTATTTTAACTGATTATTTTTTCTTAGCTATAGGAGAAGTATAGTGATAAACAAAATTGCTCCAATCAAACAATATGAAATAAACATTTAGTTTACAATTAATTGTTTTGTTCATCAGTGCCCAAAATGTAAACGTCAATATCTGCTTTGCAGGCGCAAAGTTGTGGAAAAATTTAAGACAAAATTTCTATTTTTTTTTTTCAATGATATAAAAAAATAATGTTAACCTATCTTTAAAAGTGTGTGCAGTTTAATAGTATTACTAAAATTTTTTTGTTAAATTTTCCGTTTTTGAAATCTTTTTATATTATTATTCTTTAGTTACATTTTAAAATGTAATTTTTGATAATAATCCAGTGTGCTTGAGGTTGCATTTTGTGGTTATGAGTTTGCTTACCGAAGTTGGCAAAACCCACTAATGTCAATGTACCTCCCCAGGCAGTAGCTGGCTTCAGGATGAAACAGTCTCCCAAGTCTATGATGGTAGTCTTCCCCTAAACCAAGGTAGATCTGGTCATACTAGCATTTTTGTTTGTTTGTTTGTTTGTTTGTTTATTTTTGCTTTGTTGCTTTTTTATTTGATAAATTTGCTATAAAGTTGGTTTCTGTCGGGAACCATAAAATATATTTAATTGCTTTTAGTAATGATTGCTTGGTTTTTAATTTTTTTAGTTAAACCAAAATTATATTTTGAAAAAGGTTAAATTTGATTTTTTTGCACCACCAGCAAAATAAAAATTTAAGAAGTGGGGAAACTAAACTATAGTATACACTTTCCTTGTGGCTTCCTGGTATTATGGGACTCATAGAATAGACTCATAAAACTATTTTAAATTTGTAAGAGTGTGCTTATTGGGAGATGGGAGATTGACACTCAGAGGAGAAAAATCACAATTAGAAATAGGAAAATTAAGCTTTTCTGAGTTTACTGCCACTGTTAGTTGAAAGAGTTTTAATTTTTTATAGTTTTATAAATTAAAGAAAAAAACTGAGGTTGGAATATGAATCTCTTTTTATATATAGACAGATTATTGCAGTATTTTATGGATAAAAAGTAAATGAATTTTAATAATACATTATCTTGGTACAGTGATACTTTATTTGAAATTGGTACATGCCCCTTTTGAATGTCTCAGTACTTATCAAAATTTCATTACTGACTTTGATTTATAATTCTATTTTCCTTTAAATTCAATGGAGTAACGATATTTAAATATTAAATGTAATTTAATATATATATATCAATATATTAAATTGATGGAGTAAACAATTTTAACCACTTAAGCTCCCAACAGCATCAATTGAATTATAAAAGTAAACTTTGATGCTGTTTAGTTTTTAATTTATTACATGGTGAAAGAAAAATAAGTAAATTTGTATGAGTGTTTTGATGGATCGCAAGTAAAAAACGTCATTCTGTTGAATAGTTGACTCGTTAATAAGGTGTGAAGCGCTTAACGTCAGTAATATACGGCTCTGGCGGTTACGACCGCGGTCATGTCCCATTGTCAGCGTAACCCACAATCACTGCTCTAATGTCATCTTTATGTCCGTTGCTGATCGTCACATTTCCTCTATAACTTAGATATCAATCGTCATATATGTTACCTCTCAATACGTGGTTTTAAGTCATATTGTTCTTTTTTTGTTTTTTAGCATTAGATGAAATAATTAGAATCAGTCGTTCTTCTTTGTGTGTTAGTGCAGTATTAATGGTGTATTTTATTATAACATTGGGCTATAGGGTTGTAGATAAATAATGATTTCCGGTAACATGTACATTTTGTTATCATGGGATCAGCATTTTATTTTAACACACATTTATTCATAATTTTGTTTGTTTAATACTAAATGTTTTAACATTGTGGAAAACGAAATTTTTCGCAAACGTATATGAGTTACATTGGTTTTTGGTTACCTATTTATCTGTTAACCATAGATAACTACTGGTGAACCTCATTGTGCACATTGAATTAGCATGGAATATATTCAGCTGAAGTGTGTTTGCTTGAAATATTCTAGTATTCATCTAATATTTTATAGTGTGTTAATAACAGTGGGGTATTATGTTGTCCAGGCAAAGAAAATGCAGCTAGCCAGCGAGATCGAGAAGAGAGGTTGCGAATTCTTAAAGAAAAACAAAATGAAGAACGACAAAGAAAACTGGAAGAGCTCAAACAGCAGGTAACGCTTCAATGTTATTGAAAGATGTGAGAGATTATAGATCCGACTCAATTTGTCTCTACATTATTTAGTTTTGAAAGAAACAAGTATTTTGAGTTTATTTGAAGTATTTATCATGTATTTAATCCACCACAGTAATTTTACACACAAAAATATTAAAAGTAGATTTTTTTCATACTTAGTTTTCTCAATGTTTGTAAAAATACAACAGTTGAAAAGGAACAGAAAAAAATTAAACTGATGTGGATGATTGCTTTCAGACTTGGTACCTGAGGGTCAGGCATTTGCTCGGTAAACTTAAACAATTTTTCGTAGTAATGTCAGTAACAGACAATGCGCTAAAATGCCATGCAGAAAAGCTTGTTTCTACTCAAGACGAGCTCGTTCGCTTCGCTTTTCCTCTTTCTGACTGTTTTAATGTAGGCCTACAGGTGCTGCACTCTGGTATATATTTGTTGAACCACACCATCTCATAATTGTAAAACCATTGCCATTTCTACGAATTGCTTAGATGTTTTATCCTTTGACTTTACTCTTATTTATCAAAACGTTCATAATCATCAGTATAAAGTGCGATTAAAAACAATTAAAAAAATTCTTTATGATGGAAGCATTTAGTAAATCTTCAGTAACTTGCTAAATGTAAAACCACATGTTTATACTAGAACATGTTGTCTGTTTGTAAAAGTTGAGTCAACTATTTTCCTTACTTCTTTGTTTTGATTTTGAACGCCATAAGGCCAATGTTAACTTTTTTTAAATTTCAATTAAAGATTTTAGCAAAATGAGATCTTTCAATGCATAGAGACCTTTATGTAAAGGTCTCTATGCATTGAAAGATCTCATTTTGCTAAAATCTTTATATTATTATCTTATATTATCTCTATTATTATTTTATATTATTATCTTATTATTATCTTTATATTATTTTTATCACATTACTAATTTATTTGCAAGGTTTGTAGAACATTTTTCAAGCCATTTGCGAGATCCATCTGCATACTGTACAAATATAACTTGCTCGTATTAGAGTATAGGATAAACCCATTTACGTCCACTAGAACATGTTGTCTGTTTGTAAAAGTTGAGTCAACTATTTTCCTTACTTCTTTGTTTTGATTTTGAACGCCATAAGGCCAATGTTAACTTTTTTTAAATTTCAATTAAAGATTTTAGCAAAATGAGATCTTTCAATGCATAGAGACCTTTATGTAAAGGTCTCTATGCATTGAAAGATCTCATTTTGCTAAAATCTTTATATTATTATCTTATATTATCTCTATTATTATTTTATATTATTATCTTATTATTATCTTTATATTATTTTTATCACATTACTAATTTATTTGCAAGGTTTGTAGAACATTTTTCAAGCCATTTGCGAGATCCATCTGCATACTGTACAAATATAACTTGCTCGTATTAGAGTATAGGATAAACCCATTTACGTCCAAATTATTTCTTTTAAATTTAGTGCAGTGGTTTAGTGCTGCGCTCTCGTAGCGAACTCGCATACCAACCGCCTACAGTCTGCCCCGCTAGGGCCGTGCACTACTCATAACCCTAATTCTCGTGTCTAGGCTGCCGGTCGTGATAGCTGATGTGGCTAAGGCGTAGGCACCAGGATGTCTATGCCAGCGCGAGTTCGATTCCCGCTCACGACCAAACGTGACCTGGTAGTGCAACTCTTAAAAGGGTTGGATTATCTGTGGAAACGTTGGTGGGAGGGCCCATGTTAAATAAGCTTTGGCGGGCTTGCGTGGAAGTTGACGGGATCGGTTGATTCTTTGAGAGTTGCACTTTGGTCAACACTGATTTTGCTACTTTTTACTACTGTTTACTGTGTGTGTGCCATTACGGCTTTAAAATATGAAAGATAATCACATTTTCAATCCAAAATGTCAATTAAATTCATTCTTATGATGCCATATAACATTTTACTCCTGTCTTAATTCTAAGAGTCCCAAAAAGGGACAGTGGGCTTAAATGGGTTAATAATCATGGTGGATATGAATAATTGTAGAATCTTATTGTAATGATACTGATGACCGCTGAAACAGGTTCAGCCTACTTTATTTACCTGGTAACTTTATTTGTCATAAGTCTGCAAGACAGTATTTCACCAAACGTACTCGAGGACTAAGGTTGATTCATTGTCTTGTTACAGGCGCTGGCGGCACAGAAGTTCCGAGAGCAGAAGGAGGAGGAGCGCAGACGACGGATGGAGGAGTTGCGGCTGCGGGACAACGACCGTCGACACCAGGTGGAGGAGCGCAAGCGGCAGATCTGGGAGGCGGAGCGGGACCGCCGCGAGGCCATCCTCAGGAAAAACCAGGTACACTATGAGAATCCCATTTTGATCAAAATTTTCTTTGATTGGTTTGATCCCTCTTTTGCTACATCTTTTGATTTTCTGCAAAGTATCCAGAAAAATAAATGAAAAATATGTCATGGTCATGTAAAGAAGAAGGTTGATAAATGGAAAAGACTATTTATCACAAAGGTTGCAACACTTCAGGACAATTCGTTTTTAAATTATTAGTACATCAATCAGAACTAGTAAATTTTAACATGATTAGGCACCCTTGTCCATCTTTATAAATTATGTTCTTTTGCACTGCACTTGCCATACAAAAATTCCTGATCTCACGTTTCCAGTAATTTTAAAACTACAAAAATCTCTTACAATATTATTTTTATGAGACTAAAAATGAATTTAAATTGCCTCTAACTCCCTAACTGTTAAATTTAGAGAAAGTTTTCAATGAATTAATAGGTCTTAAAATTATGCGGACACAATTATAAAATTACATAAAGTTTATGTTTTAGATTGTTTCAGTTGGGCATTATATTTAAAAAGTTTATTTATGAATACAGCATTGTTATTCTTTAACTATGTATGGTTACTAAATAGTTTCCAGTTCAACATTTTTCCAGTTCATTGATTTTCTTATTTGGAAACTAAACTTTGCCTTATGCTATCTGATGTCTTGACTATACAAGTTACCTCAGATTATAGTGCACACAAACCTCTGCTCCCTGTGTGCAGTTACTCAACGGAATGAACCCTTTGACGTGGTTTGTCGTTCGCCGTACTCATTACTGAAAGCATGTTGTGTGGTGTCATCTGTTGATGATGATGTGAACTACTTTTGAGTGAGGATTTATTTTATTCAGTGTTTTCTATCGGTTTGAAGACATGTTAGTTTAAAAACTTGCCAATTATTATAGCTTCTATATTGAAAGTAACTAAGTTAAGCACTTTTAAAGTATATCCATTGCTTCAAAATGTCGGCAGTAAATGAACTTTGCAAATATAAGAGGAAAAATTGATTCCTGCTTGCACCTTAAAACACCAAAGAGACTCTATTTGTTGTTAAATCTCGAGGTTACTGACGATGATGTGAATTGTTGCTTCAGCAAATTTAGAGAATGAAATGAAACAGGTAGTGAAATACACAACTGAGTTGTGTGTTTATTTTTACAGCTGCTTCTCTCTGGTGAGTTTGTAAACTATTCAGTGTACGAGCGATTTTAGCCAATTTAATTTGTTTTTCACTGAAAACAGGAAAGGAACTATGTATGAATTATTTATTATGCATGATATTTTACCAACGTTGACAGCAAGTTTAGAAAAAAAAAAAAAAAACATTGAAACTAAAAATAAAAGATAAACAAAGTTTGAATAAATTAATTGTTAAAATAGCCATGAATCAATTCGGAGTGAAAATGTGTTTGTACACAGCGTTTTGTTGGAGTGAGGCGCAGCTAGCTAGTAGTGTAGTGGGTCACAGGACACTTCTATCATTAATCATTCAATGCTCTTCGAGTTATGCGGCGACACTTACTCAGCTATCTGCAACGGGTTGAAACAAACTAAGCTGAAAAACAAAAATGTAACTCCTGAGATATTAATTTTTCCTTAAGTTACTAAGAAACATATATTACCAGCCTTAATATTAACTGTTTTTAATAGCCTTAATTTTAAAAGTAATTAAAATAAAATTTCTGAACTAAGCCCCTGAGCATCTCTGTTGTAGTAACGCCAGAGTCCCAATCCCTTATCATCCTCTGTATCTGCAGTAATTTGTAAATAAAAAGAATGAATTAAGTTTTCATTAATAATATTAGGCTTGCATAGGCTATAAACATGAAGCTGGGTTTAAAAGTGCGGAAATTTTTAATAGTAGAAAGCATAATGATCGTTTGATAACATGTAAATTAATAAAACGTGCCTAACTCTTATCCAATATATTCATGTCACAAAAAGTTGAGCTCTATTTGATTTTACGTTAAGCAGCAGCTGACTTAATAGTTATAACAAATTTGCTCGGTTCTCCTTCGCTGGTCTATGGCAGTGATAGTTATTTGTACACTAATAGAGTGAAGTGCAACCTTGTTCCTTGAGGGAAATTGTCAGTGATTTCCTTAAAAAATTCCTCTCAGAGACAGTGAACTTTATTCCTGAAAAAATAACATTTTTACCCCACCCAAAAATCCCTCAGAAAAATATAAAAATGTTTATAAGCATACACCAACACTATCCATTGTGTTGGTTGTTTAACCTCTGATACTCAGATCGTTGATTGTTGTCAGTTTTTAATCAGCTGGTGTAGCAACACGTTTCCAGATTTCACTGCTCTAAATTGTTAATGTTATTCGTATGGGTTTAATTTGTCTCTTTTGGGATACAAAGTGGTACATTACACACCAAACTTTACCCCTTCTTTACAAAGAGTATAGTTTGACTTTATATAACAGATGGCACAATAATGTTTGTTTACACTATGACTATTGTGGTCGCAGGAGCGAGAGGCTCGGCTGGAGACCAAGAGGAGGAACGAGCGCAGCTCCATCGTGTTTGCGTTCGGCAGCTCCACGCCGCGCATGCTGGAGCCGGCCGACACCGGCGGATCCTACTGGGCGACTAGGAGGTAACGTCACAACTGTATATACAGTGAAACTTTGCTCAGCCGTAACAGTGGGGATGGTAGTGCATTGTCCTTTGTTACATAGCATTTTAGTGTGATTTAGAAAAAAAATTATAACACATCTCGAAGTTTTCTCAATAAAAAATCAATAAATAATGAAATACACTTATTGGAATATTGAAATATAACTTTCTTAAGCAGACCTAATGAATATTTTATCAGTGCACTCTTTGGTATTGACCATTCTTCCTTTCTTCCATTCTTTCATTTTATTCGCCCAAATACAGGAATGCAACCCTTTATGGGTATGAAGAGTTATGTAGGGCAGCCCATCAAAACAATCCCACTTTCATAGACTACTGTGCTACGTTGATCCTGATGGCCATCTATCAAAGACGCTTATTCAGCAATTTTCTATCGCTTTTTAACTGTTCTTCTTATCCTGGCTATTTAGAGTGCTTTGGTTGTGCAGAGTTTTACAGTTTAACCTCTTTCATATTTATAGTTTAGTCACCATCGAGAACTGCTTCTTTTTACGACGTTGAAGGTGTTAAAATAGGGTTGTCAATATTACTTTCTCAAAATTGAAATTTACATTACTGTAAATTTTATTTACAGTAAATAAATATTATTTACTCCTCAAGGATTATCATGCCTTCAATCAGGAGTATAAGGTAGCAGTAATAAAAAAAATCAGATAAAGACAATTTAAAACTAACAAAATTAGTATGAATTTTTCCTTGTTCCTTTCTGACCCCTGTACTCTGAAATGTTGATCGAGTGTTTGGTCCGCAGGGCAACATCAACCAGCAATGTGATGATGATGTCCATGTCAGCCGCCCCGGGTCCGTTGACGCGGCGGAGCTCCGAGCGCGAACTCGACGGCAGCAAAAAGCGAGCTACGAGCGCCGGTGGCATCAACCGCGCCAAGCAGCCAGGTAAACGCGGAACTCACACTAGCAGTAGTACCAGCATTCACAGCACTCAAAGTGTGATCCACTGTCCACTGGTCGTTTTTGATTTTTTAGTGTCACCGTTGACTTCCCTCATCTATGATTCAAGGAGTTAAGTTGAAAATACAGTCCAATGTTGCTCGCAAATTTAATTTTTTTGATGATAAAGGAGAAGATTTTTGGTCAAATCGCTACAGTAAGGCAGATTTAATTGGAAGTTAAAGAAGCCCCAAAGGTAAAAATGTGTTAAGTTTCTTTCATGATAATCTAAATCTTAGTTCAAGTAAGAAGTCAATTTTTACTTTTTTACATGTATTTTATTCATTTATTTTTTACATTAAATTTGATACATTCGTCATTGATGTTTAGAATCTGCTACTATTGTATTTTATCTTTGTCATTGGAAATTTCAGTAGTTTTCATTGTCCATTGAAGGGGTTTTGCTTCAATAACACAATTTTCGCCAATCTTGTTGGAATACCTTTTATATTTTAAAGTGTGTGTTTTCACTTACCGGCGGCTTATTAAAAGAGCTGTCACTTAACAATTAGGTTAAGTTTACCGCACGTATCATAAATACATCGCCGATATTCCCTTAACTAAAATTACCATTGACGTTAGGCAAAATCTGTTTTTATTCATTTGTTTGAGTTTTTAGTCTTACAAAATTACCTCATGAAAAGTATTTAGAAAAATTGTTGTTCATAATTTAAATTACACTTATACAAAAAAATTACATACATTCATCAATGCAAGCACATCAAAAATGCAGGTTGGCTTTGAGCACCGACACAGCGTATGTCTAACGCAGTTTGTTCACAGTGTGTGTTCACCGACACATGGTGTTTTGCAGATGGTTGGCGCACCAGCATTTATGATGTATTTCAGTGGGACAACTCCGCCCCCATATCTCCCGTTGTCCCTTCCCATAATCCCCCGTTCGGTGAGTCAACCTTGGCCGTTTTGCCCCCAAAACGGTGTTATCCGCTTGTGCACCTGGTTTGTTTCCAAGCGTCTTGTCCTTCGCTGGTGCTTTAACTATTCTTGTGTTTCACTCATGGCATCGACGTTTCTACCTCGCAGTCAGGCTTAGTTTGATGTATGTACTAGCCTACGTCAAGTGTCAAGGAATGGTTTTGTGTTTGTTAATCTAATAAATTACATGTGTGTCAGTGTAGTGCTGTTAATAGTTATTGTTAATATTAACACTGAGTTGTAGTGAAGCGTTAAGGACATTTTCAGTAACCTGATGAAGAAATATGGTCTTATTTTTAACAATATTACTAATATTTTGACAATGAAATTATCTTATCAAACTGATTATTTTTGTCATTCATCAACATCAATAACTGTCATTACATCGCTTTATGTTTAATTTTCCCAAATAACAGTAATTTTTCAATGTCATTTTCATTATAAATATTTTTTTTACGAACAATCATTTATTTTTCATATTATTTTCTAACATACTACTAAAAAACTCTTTTAAGATACTTTTTTGTGTTTCAAATACTGTTACAGGTCTTACTTATATTATAAAAAAAATACGAATGAATATTGAGAAAATTCTTTGGAATTTAAAACTAAGCCTTTAAAAGAACGATTAACGTAAACAGAAGTGAATTATTAAACTAAAAGTGCATGTAAAAAATGCTATTATCAAAGTTAGTGTTAGATAGTAGTAACCAGTAATTGAATTATTTTATAGAGATAATAGTTCAATATCCATATGCAATTTAATTTGTTATTACTCGCATTTGCAAGTCATTATTATTTGCTGCTTTTCTTACAAAAAGCATGTTGTAAAATTTATTTTATTTTTAGCACTTTAAACAATAACATTTTATGTGTTAAGATTAAAAGTAAAAATAATTAATTAGTAAAGTATAAAAATGTCAATTTATGTATTGAATTTCAACTTTTAAAACCTTGACTTTGTAATGCAATTTTTTGAAACAAGGTTAAAATGTGTTGAGTCATAAATCAAAAGGAATGTTCAAAATGTTATAATCAATAAATATTTTTAGTCATTAAATCTTTAATTCAGTCTACATTGCATAACCTAAATCAATTATTTAATTTATTTCCCAATAAAAATAAGCTAATAGAATGTCTATGTTTGGCTAGATCATTTAATTTAGCCTACTTTAAAATATATATATTTTTGAAGTTAACATTTACAACTTTTAAATTCACATTTTTAAATTATGGCATTTTGGGTTGGCATGATGTATCTTATGATGTACCTTTCTTTTTATCACTAGTTTTCGTTCTCATGCACCACATTCATAAATGCTAAAATAAAGATTGGGAAGCAAGATTTCACAAGAAATTCTCCATCAGACATATTTGCTTTACATATACTATACATCATTCATGTCTTTTTCACCACTCAGTTTTATGTCTTTTCATTTTACACAGTTAATTGGGAATTTTTTATCAAGTTTAAAATATTAATTAAAACAAAATTATATTACATTAAAAAACAATACAATTGTCGATTGTGTTTACTAAAAATATGTTAGTGCTATTATGTGTCTGTCTTTTGTCAAGTCATGTTCTATATGTGAAAAGGTTGATAGTTTCATATTTTTTATCAGAGTGTCAATTAATAATTTTTGTAGTTAACAATTACTTATCCTTAACATACTTTGTTTATTAACTGTTTTTAGTTGAAGTGTGTTTTTAATGGATTACTTTATAAGTCAGCATTACTCAAAGTAAAATTATCTCTAAAATTGTGTGTTTCTTAAAACATTAAATTTACTCTAGGGGTTTTGCTCATCAAAGCTAACTCTTCAAGGGTACTTTTTTCATTTTCAATGTGTGCACATTCTATCATTTTCCAACTATAAAGCTGCACTCCAAAATCAGTGGAGGTATGTCTCTCGGCTGTCACAATGTTTTACGGGGTTTAAAATGCCATCAGACTGTGGTGTTTTGTAAGTTAATGTATTGGTTTTGGGTTGTTCTTATATGTATTCTTTATTCTTTTGGATCCTGGGTGATCATGTTAGTACTGGTATAATGAAGGTAAATTGAATTTACTACTGCACTGGCAAAGAAAGGTATTCAGGAAAGAACAAGTTTCGCATTAGGATTGCATTATCAATGCTGAAGTATTAACAATCCGCTAGAAAACCCTAAATTTAAACTACCAAATCAATAAGAATGAATCTATAAATCTGTAATTATTCTGACGCTGTTCGAATGTGCAGTACACTGTACTTCTATATAAATAAAGATATTGTCTATTGCCTTAGATAGCTTAATAATGAATAAAGAATTGACACTTAAATGAATACACTTCTCAGTCTAAACACTTATTTAAAGTTAAAATTTTTACTGGGTTCCTTTACGCAACTCAAGAGTAGCTTCAGTAGTTCTTTGTTAGTTTTTCATTGCTGTAAAAAAAAAGGTTAGGATATTTATATAATGTTTGTAATCAATAGTTTGGCCAACTCTTACAAGTAATCAATTTTAATTATTAGAACTTTGTTTTATAAAGGAAATTTTAATGGGTCTTTTTTACAGTTGTAGATTTAAAAAAATTCTATAACCATCAAGTTTTCTTTTTTACTAAGACTGAACACGAGTGTAGTCGGTTGTGAATGGGCTAGAGGAGTATTCACGTCTGATAAATCCATATCTTACCACTTTGTTCCTTCTGATGGCTAGTTAGGCTATTTATATGGTTATTAGTTATGTAAAATGGCCAAATTCTATTTGATTCTGAAATGTTTTGTCCTTTCTGAAATATCCAGCATTGTAGAAACATTTAAAATTTGTATTTTATTGTTTGTATAAACCCTTTACAATATGCTTTGATTTACCGTACAGTAACATTTTTCTGCTATGGGAATATTATAAAAGAGGTCAAAAGCTTTATTCACGTTACACCAGTTATTGATCTGATCACCCAGGATGTGTAGACGTGTTGATTGTGTTACATGTGTTGTCACTAACGGTGGTTGTAGGGGAGGAGGACCGAGGGGACGAGGGCGACCGGGAGGTCCCAGACAGTGGCACCGTGACGCCCGTTCCACCCGCAGGCACGCCGTCGAGCCGAGCGAACCGCCGGCGCACAGACCTGACGCCGACGCTGCCCAGCCCACGTGACGCGCGGCCCTACTCTGCGCGCTCCCCAGGTAGAGCCTACTCCATGTCGCGTCTAGACGTGCTGGCTCAGCCGAGGCGGCCTAAGGCCAAGGAGTCGACCCCAGCTACGGCGGCCGACCCGTCACTGTCCCGTAGCATGTCGCACCTGGCACACCGGCCACTCCGGCGCGGCGACACCTCGCGCAGCATGGTGCAGCTGCACGCGCCGGTGCCGCCGCCTCGTGCCACCCGTGCCGAGCGGCTCCGGCGCAAGGCCAGGGAGGCCGCTAGTGGCCGGGCAGACAGCGTGCCGACCAGCCCAGGTAACAGCACGCTCACACGGGCCCCGCTTGGCTTGGCTTGGTCACAAGGGTGGCGGAGGGGTAGCTTGTTTTCCCATATTGAGCTCAAATGAGATTTTCCTTAGTATAAAACATTGACGTGCAATTATTTTAAAAATTCAGTATTTTGATGGAATGGATGAAACTTTTTGTGGACAAATTTAAAATAGTCAATCATTTACACTGTTTGTTTAAAAACACAACTTTAAAATTTCATTCATTTTGAGAGTGATTTTTTAAAAACATCAATCACTTAAATTAAGCTTATATTTTCTTTTTTGACAAATTTATAAAAATATGTAAATACAGGCCTTTGCATTATAGAATATTTGAGGCAATAATGAATGAAATTTTTTATCAATATATTTTTTAACATCAATATTTATTATTAGTCATAAAAACTCCCAGTAAAAATATTAAACAATGAAACCAAAAAGGAATGTTATAAGTGGGCAAAAATTGTCTTAACTGATTTGAGATGTGTGTTGAACTTAAAAATTTGAAACCTGAATTTTAATATTTACGTAACTATTTTTTATTAATAATATATAATTTGTAATTTTTTAGAGCTTAACCGTGGTGGTGGAGTGTTTGAACCCGTCCTTCTTCGTGTTGCCTTAACACTTTCATCACTGTTATTTGTCCATTTTCTGCCAAATTACTAGATACAATTGCTTTTTCTTGCATGCCATTGTCATTTTAGGCTATTTCATTTACCAGTGGATTATTGAATCCATTAGAACATAGTTCATTCAGCTAATACACAATTTAATCCCTGACATTTTCTTTCCCTAATTTTACTCTTTTATTAATATTGTTGACCAATACAAAGAAGGTCCCATTTTATTTGTTATGTTACCATATTTTGTTTACTTTTTATGGAATGATTCTTGATGATCCTGAATTTTTATTTTGTTTCGTGTTACATCTGTTTGATACAAACCAGAGCAGCACAAGTAGTGACTAAGAATTAATGTTTCATTTATCTTTTTGCTTACTATAATTTACAACTAAAATGATAAAATTTACGAAAAATATTGAGTTTTTTCCTAGCATGCTAATTTTTTATCGCCCATAATCATTCACTGTGTTATTGTTCACATTTTTCATCTGTCATCGTATGTTGTGCTTGCAAGTTTATCACCTTAAAAGCATGTCGTCAGACTCTTACACAACACACTAACACAACTTTTACTTGGCATTAATGAAACTTTCCACTTCCTAAGTTTGTATAGGACTAATTTAAAAGCCTACAATGGAATTAAACATTTATCAAATAGTTAATAACTTAATCACTTTTTTGGCCTCGTTATAAATATGAGTGAAAAATAATTTTTTAACTTATTACTTATATATAAATACATGCCCACTCCATGTTATCGTAAAGCAATACTAAGGAAGGAAAAGAAAATCATATTACACTCTTGGAGTCAGTTTCTTTGATAAGTATTACTAATCGATGAAAGCGTAAACTATCACTATTAATGTTAACATCCAAATACATTGGTAGTAATTGATAACGGAATGCCACGGTTGCACGTAGTTTCACTTACTTTCACCCAGTAATACCAACATAATTACCGCTTCATAACCCCTAGTAGTACAGCACGACCATGTAGTGCACTTGGGTGGTAGTTTTGACAACTAGTGACGCATGACGTACAAGATGCAAGCCCAGGGAGCGGAGTTAACAGCTGATGACACTAAGCCTGGTGAAGGTCTTCCGTTGCGGTAAGATTACCTCTCTCTCACTCTAGTGCTGGTGCTGCTATCGTTTTTTATCTTGATGGAGACCTATTTCAATCATCACTGATATTCAAATGACCTAACTTTGTAAAAGATTATATATAAGACATGTCATTTTTCAATTTTTACTCATACATCCATTAGAGTTAGGTATCTATTGTTCAAATAAAAAAAAAACTACAGTAAATGATATAAGATTAAAAACTATTGCTATCAGTACAATTAAAAACACGGAAAATAGATTGTGATAGGCTTATCACCTGATGACACTTTTCACTCTACCGAGTGATCCTTGAAGTTCCCTAAGTTCCATGAAACCTTATAATGGCTTTCAATACCTACCCATTATCCATGGGGCTTAAAGAAATCTATAGGCAATAAAATAACAACAAAAAAACTAGTATATTCAACCATATTCCCTCCTGAGGTACAAATGCATGTGTAAGGTATGCATTACCTATGAAATTTACTCCTAAGATGGCAGTATCAGCATTCCTATGTAGAAGTAGAAAGCACAAGGTGTTGGTGGCACAGTAAGTAAAACTTCACGATCATTTACTTAGATTAAGATATAATAAATTAATGCTTTAGGTGGAGGTCCCTGTCGCCATGTTTACATTTCTACAAGATAATACTCAATAACCTACTGAACTTTGGTTTAAGATATTATGATAAGTTCTATGATAATATTCTGCTGAAGAATTTATTCCGTGCCAGTAAGATCACTATTCAGTTAAAATTTAAATTTTGAAACGTTAAAATGAAAATAAGATTCCTTTTAAAATTTTGTTAATATGTCTTTCACAAAAAAGTACATTGCTCTATGTAATTACAGTACAATACTATGAAACCCTTCTACTTGCCCTATCTAAGCATGTCGCTTGATTTTACACCAGCATCGCTTTGAAAGCAAAAAACATTTTTAAATACATGTACATTAAATTCAGAATCAGGGTCTCTGTATGATATGTTGCCAACTTTATCATTAAAATTATATCTTAAAGCTCAACAGAGAGAATAATGTTTCCCTCTTTGTGTTGAAGTTTTTCAAGGTGACACAAAAATTAGTTGTGCATGGTGTTCCCTGCATTTTAGTTTCAGCTTAGGCCTACTTTTTTTATTAATTTTTTTATTTTTTATTTGAAGATTACGTAACCACTCCCTCTATTTTTATTTTTCAAATTAAAGTTTTCAAAAGTTTTAATAATATATGCTTTTGTCATCTATAAAAAGTACAGTTTTATTACTTTTATCGTCAAAAAAGTAATAGTCAAAAGACTGACTTCTTCAATTATGACAGGGTTTAAATCCTACACTGAGAAAATTACAAATAAAATTATATCAAATCAATCAGCTCTCTAGTATAGTAGTTTTCAGTTTTAAAATAATACAAAATGCCTTGGAAACAACCTTCAAGAATTTATTTAACACAACCAACAATATTCTTCTCACCACTAGCTCCCACGCTCCCCCGACCGCTTTACTAACCGCCTCCCGCCTCTCTCCCCTGCAGGTGTCAGGTCCGGGGACGTGACGCCCTCCCGCCCCACCAGTTCGCTGAGCATGAGCAGTGGCGCGGCCGCCGCCATGAGCAGCAGTGTCCACGCAGCGTTCAGGCCCCGCCCCACGCCGCCCGCGCGCCGCCCCCGCCCCTACAGCATCGCCGTTACTGGGGTGACCAGCGAGAACGGCAGTGCCGCCTCCACGCCCACGCGACATAGTGAGTGCAACCGGTCGCCCCACGAATCCCACCCCCACAATGGGGAAGAGAAACTTTTTTTTCAAATCTTAAATCTCAACCATTTGAGCCTAAAAAATATACAAAATAAATAAATCGTGTAGAAATATCTTGTTACACTGTCAGTAACTGTTTTCAAATTTTGACTTTTAAGAGTCATCTTCAGTCTTCACCTCAGTAAAACATGCCTCCACATTCCAAAAATGCTAAAACATTCCACTCTTTTGGAAAATGTTTTTTTTTTTATATTTAATGTTAAAAAATGTTTTTATTATAGATTAAGTTTGGATCTAGACTCCTCATACCTGAAAGGAAATTAATAGTTTTGGTCCAAACAAATCATAAAAGCAAGGAAAATTAAGTTACTTTTCAAAGTCAAATTCAAATTCAAAATTATTTATTCCAACCAAAAATCATTACAATTTTATTACATTAAATTTTTACCTGGAAAAGTCCCCACATGGGCCAAAGCCGGTGCGCGGGGGCTGAGTCCACACAATCTCATGCACCTTTGAATGTTTGAACAAAATAAAATGAATAGGCTAATTTAAACTTAATGGTATAAAAGTGACAAAAAATGCTTACAACTATACATGAAAAAAGGACTAAAACTTAGGAAAATAGTAAACTTCTAAAAGTATAATAATTATAACTGCGCTGACAGTCATTGAGAGTTATTTTTATATTTTAAAACTTTCAAGGTATGAGAGTGATAATGTAACTAATCAACAAAATGATTACATATGGTTTACATTGCTGGCTGCACAAATAGCCAAAAGGTGAATGACTCTTAAGAAAATGTATATTTATCACAATGTGATTATTGCTCATGTTCATCCATGAGCCGAGTTACAAATTTTCCAGATTCCGTAGTTTAAAATCGATCAATTGTGACAGGATGTAACATAATTAAATACGGTACAGTGAACTTCCTCTAATCCGGCACATCCGGGACTTGACGTGTGCCGGATTACGGAATATGCCGGATTACAGGATGAATATCAGGAATATTGTAAATTAAACAAAAATGACTATAAAACCCTTATTTTATTATAAAAACAGCTTTCAAAGAATAAAACCATTTACGAACAAGAAGTTTACTGTTGTACAGTACTAAAAGAGAATGATTGGGCTTAAAATAAATTTTTAACATGTCTTGAGCGGTGTATTTGCTTTAAGGAAGATTTTATCTTGGTTACTTGGAAATGCATAATATATTCCCAATTTTTTTAAACTTAACTCAGGATTTTTTAATTTTTGTAAAATGATATGTTCAATAATTCAATAACAATGCTTAGATTCCCAATTGTATCCAACTATATAAAGAAAACACAAATATATAACACACACAAAAATTTTGTAATCCTATTACAATGTACAAATGCCTATTTGCACAGAAATAACAAGTAGATCAACAATTTCGAGTCATCAATTGTAGCATCTTGATTAGTGTGAACTCAATTGAAAATACACCGCAGTTAATCCATGATCGTTGTTCTAAGAAATTTAAAACCACGTTAAAATTTGTAACAATTATTAGCCCAATTTGAACACACACCCAGATCCTAGTCCCATTCTCCTACAACTATATACAATTTGTTATCGAAATCCATTGTTTAGCCCCTGAACTGTGAATTTTAGACTAATAACAGGTTACATACCTCGTCTTACAGTTCAAATATTATCGTAGTAAATTACGACATGTTTCGCCGCTACTGCAGCATCTTCAGGTAATCACAAAAATGCATCATCCGAAAAGGAGTCGTTAAAAAGTTAAAATTGACGAATACAACACAGTCACAAAGAATAAATAAAACATATACGACACAGACACAGTTAACATTCCGGGTAGGCCTACCACGCACACATACATCGCACCACGACCGGAACGGAGAGCAGATTGGAGTTTTTCATGTTACCCCTCCCACCCCTTTCCTGTTATCAGCTGGACAACGGTCGGCTTGACTTTAAGCTGTACTATTGTGTGAAAATATGGCATTGAAGATTGAATGGGATTTGAAATTCAACTGTTCATTTAAAATTAAATCTTTTTTGTCTTTATTTTTGAAGTTGCTGTAAATTTCATATTGTTCTATGGAATTGAGCCTACTTCCTTTGCCACAAATATGCAATATTTCTTACCCTTTGTTTATATCATGCATATTATGGTTTCTGTCGACAAGGTGTTGTGCGAATTTAGACTTTTGTTTGTCTGCTCTAGGGTCGGGGCGGTGCTCTTTATAACGCTGGGCAAAAAAGCGACCTGTTTGGCCTATATAAAAATTGTTGATTGTCGCGATTTTTATATGCGTGGTAGGCCTACCCGGAATGTTAACTGTGTCTGTGTCGTATATGTTTTATTTATTCATTGTGACTGTGTTGTATTCGTCAATTTTAACTTTTTAACGACTCCTTTTCGGATGATGCATTTTTGTGATTACCTGAAGATGCCGCAGTAGCGGCGAAACATGTCGTAATTTACTACGATAATATTTGAACTGTAAGACGAGGTATGTAACCTGTTTTTAGTCTCAATTTGTTATCTTTCTGCTTATGGCCGAATATGTATTCGCACATCAATAACAAATAGATCAACAATTTCGATAGTCATCAACTCTAGCGTCTTGATTAGTGTGAACTCAATTGAAAATATACCACAGTTAAGCCATAATCATTGTTCTAAGGAATTTTACAGTTAATTTTAAAACCAAGATTAAACTTGTAACAATTATTAGCCCAACTTGAACACATACCCAGATCCTTGTTCCATTCTCCTATAACTATATCCAATTTGTTATCTTTCTGCTTATGGTCGTTATGTCCACTAACAGCCTGTATGGTTACATTATTCAAACCTGCTTTACACTACATATTCTGGGACATATCAGATGACCTAACCTAACCTGATTTCCCATCGTGTTTGCAGGTCTAAGTGCCGAGCACCGTGCGGCGAAATCACCAGCACCTGCGCCTGATAAAGATAAGCCTCCTCTGCCGAAGGTCCACGCCACAAAGAAGCCATCCACCCCCAAACAGCCCTCCGAGGCTTTAAAGAAACCCACTGACAAAGTCAAATCTACCAAGGTATTGCTACTCACTGAATCCTTCTAAAAACTAGCCTAGTTCTGGTATTTAGCCGTGTCATAAAGAACTTCAAAGGACGAGGAGGACTTATATTCCTAACAGTGCATTAATTTTTAAATTTAATAGTTCTTTGTTAAATTTTGTTTCTTTTTCCGTTTATTAAAAAAAATTGCCAAGAAAATTTTAAGACAAATACCGCAATGAAAAAATCTAAAGTTGTTTTATACATTTTTATTAAAAAAAAGAATGACACTAATAAGCAAGAAATTTTTCTTTATCAATTTATTAGTAGAAACTGTATATTTTATTGATTTTTTTAACTAAACTTTTTTTTGTATGCCTCCAGAGATGTGTTTCCACTTAGGAGTATGGTTGTTTTGATGATGAAAAAAATAAAATAAAAAACGGTTCGTTGAATAATAAACTTTTCTAACTGATTGAGATAATTCCAAATATTTATTTGCTTTATTCATTCAAACAAAGGTTACTCAAGTAAAACTAGTTTTTTTTTCTGACATCCTTCATTTCCTCTGTTTATTTATTTATTGCTTAACAATGATCACCATATTCATACTGAATGTATCTTAAACTAAATGTCATCCTCCAAGTATGCTATAAAATAATCTGATAATAATTCTTAAATAATCTGATAATACTTTCTCGTATTTTAATGGATTTGTTATTTGCTTGTTTACTAAAATATTTTTAGACAAAATGTTTATTTGTATTTATTTCATTTTACCCTTAATGTAAATTAAGGGTAAAATGAAAAGTTAATACACTTCCAGGATAATAAAATAAATAAATATTAATTAGAAACATTTTGAAATGAAAGGAGGAAACCCAAGCGATAAATTGTGCCAAACTGTCGCAACAGTTGTAAAGTGTGATGAAGTAGCATTGTACAAACGCGGAACCAGATCACAAAATCAGACGGTTCCGGCGCGTCAAAGCACGAAGGATGGTGAAAGCAGCGAGGCCTACTTGTGTAACTGAACCGTCCGATTGGTTCCAGAGTTCCGCAAGCCCGACTCCGAAAGCCACACCGTTACAGTCGCCCGGAGTGGAAGCAGCAGAGACTACGGTCAAGACGACGGTGACGACTTCGGAAAGTGTCAGCGTGAATGGTGAACATGTGACTACAGAGACTGTTAGTGTGACGGTGTCCACAGTGCAGGAAGTAGCCACACAGGAAGTGCCTGAAGCGCAGGAAGTGAAACAAGAAGAAAAACAGGAAGTGAAGTCAGAGGTGAAACAAGAAGTCGCAGAGCCCCAGCCGAAGCAGCAGGAAGCTACCAAAGAAGCGGCCCAGGAGCCTGCGTCTGACCTGGCAGAGTGTGATATGACAGGTGGGTGATGGTGTCTTGAGATTGTGGTAGGTTACAAACTGTGGGTTGCTGTACTTGAAAGGCAATGGTTTACTGATCACCAAATTTAAAGGCCTTAATTCACAGCATCACAGCTTCAAATTTCATGTGAAAAATAGGATAATTTTTTATATAGTAATCAGTTAGATAGTTAACAATTTCTTTCTTGATTGTTGGTGAAGGTTAGCAAAGTAGGTTGAAAGGGAACAGATGTTTTACCAGATTATCAATTGAAATTCACTCAAATTTTTTATTTTTAGAAACTATTATATCCATTGATAGCCCTTTGGCTTGTAATAAGTTTCTTGTGTTCAAACTTAAATCATTGAAAATTGATTTTTGTGATCTACTTCAATAAAGTTTTGTTATTTTATTTTATTTATTTATTTTTTTGTATGTTTGAACACATTTAGCATTTTTTACGTTTTGTTGGGGTGCGGTCCAAACCCTGTTATTATCAATAGCCCAATGACAAATGGTAACTGGAATCATGATCAAACCTTCAAATAGCTACTTTTTTCTTAGGATTGAACCAGCAACCTTAAGAGTCATCTTCACCCCTGGGCCAGTAGCCCATTGTTGCGAGATCGGCAATGTTAATCATACGGCTTTTAATGCAAAACATGGTATTTGATTCCCCTGTTTCGGACGCCGTTTTTCAACCGATTTTCTTTAATCTTGGTAAGTGTTTAGTTGAATAGTTATATTAGGTCTCTCATACCTCAAAATTTTGAAAATTTTACTTAATTTTGAAATATTACTAAGGAAAATCGAGTTACTTTTCGACGTCACAGAGAGTAATATTTGTTAATTTTTCAAAATTTCGAGGTATGAGAGACCTAATATAACTATTCAACTAAACACTTACCAAGTTTAAAGAAAATCGGTTGAAAAACGGCGTCCGAAACAGGGGAATCAAATACCATGTTTTGCATTAAAAGCCGTATGATTAACATTGCCGACTGCGCAACAATGGGCTACTCTCACAGGGGTGAAGATGACTCTTAAGATCCAAAGGCAAGCACTATAACCACTTGGCTATCCAGCCAGTTATTATTTATTTATAGCCTATGCAAAAACAAGATACTAAACCAAAAACAAGATCTTTTACAAACTTAGTAACCTTATTATCACAAAAAAATTTAATGTAAAAATTGAAATACCGTATTGTATATCAGTTACCAAATTTGTCATGCCTAAACATAGCTAAAAATCTTATAGCAATTTCAGTAGGTTTCTCTTTTTCTTATCCTTTAATTCCCTATTTTATCGTAATACATCTTATAGACAATAGACAATAGACAAATTATAGTTAATTTGTGATAGGGAAGTAGTATAATATTTTAATCTTAAGGATTTATAAATACGTTATTTATTAGAAACATATTTTTTTACTTCATTGTTGCCAGAAATTTTATTTGAAACTTAAAATGGTAATTATATTTCAAAAATACAATTCCCAGAAATTCTCTTGCATAGTAAAACTTACCCTAAGTTTTTTTCCATTGTACTGCATTTGAATGCAATTTTGAATGCAGAGGTAATTTAACTTATTTTTTAGTAAAAAATAAAATTAATAATCTTTTACATAATATTTTTAAAGTAACCCTTGTTTGTTTTAACTGAAATTTTTTCATAATGATGCATCACCTCGTCTATTTGCAGCATCGATGCTGGCCAAAACGCGTATCACGACAGAGGAAGAGGCCAAGGCCGCTCTGGCCGAGAAGAGGCGACTGGCCCGCGAACAGGCCGAGCGGGAGGCGGAACTGGAGCGGCAAAGACTTGTAAGTCATCCAGTCTCAGTGACTTTTAATAAAACTCCACAAACCCACAACTCAATGAGGTGAACCTAGGCATTCTCTGGTTTCGTGAAAGTCGGTTTTTGTAGAGCCGAAGTTTCTCCCTCCGTTTACTTGTGATTCAATACAACCTGTTACTATTGAGAGAACCGCGTTATATGGCTGAAAAATTCAGATTGAACATTGCTTATCAACAACAATCATAGTGGAGAAATGCAGCAGCCAGAGCAGTATCGTGTCTAATGATCATAAAAATCCCTCGTAAAATCAATGACACAGCTGTTAACCTCTTGCATTCTACAGACGTGTATGTAGGTCTTTGAATTAGCACCGTGATGGGCCATCCCTAAGGCAATGCGTTGGCCCATTGTAGCTAAGTTTAATTTTGGAATGCTTATACCTCAATCAGAGAATAAAAAACTAGTACGGTACTTCTTCAGTCTGTAGCATGTGGGAGATTCTTCTCTTTATCGTAGTAAATTTTGTTTTCAGTTCATGGCAGCTGCATCTCTGCAGCGATTGCTAAAAGTCAGTTATTCGTTGTTCTCCCAGTTGATCGACCTGTTGCATAACTGCATAGTTTCTATAAACAATATTGAGCCATTTTACGTGAAGATGTAATTATGGAATATTTACACGATGATAAGTTTAGTGATGTCTTGTGAGTGATATATTGATGATTGGTCTAATGCAAAAATGTCCGGGCTGGAGGTGTGACCTGACCTCCCAAAAGTAATATGAGGATCCTTAATATTCGCTGCAAACATGAACTAGGGAGTTGCATGATTGGTTGAATACTGAAGGCGTGAACTGATATATCGAGTTTGTAGATTTTAACTGTGATTTAATTTGTATCTTTACTGTCTTTGTCGTTTGTAGTTTTTTTAAATATTATGTAGGTTCCTAATTTTTCATTTCCTCTGTTATAATTTTGGAAACAGTTCTTGGTTTAAGCTTGAAAATAACTGTTTATATTCTATCTTTGACTACTACTCTTTATAAAGGTTTTGATGAATCTAGCAATGTCTAGCAATGAATCTAGCATTGAAGAAATATAGAATCAAAAGACTATGCTTAAACATTTTTGATTTTTTTTTTATTTGTATTTCTTGTCTAAACTAGCAACCTGGATTTGAGGTCTTGTATGATGAAAGTTTTTATTTTCAAATTATGAATTGCTTTAAAGGAAGCTGAGAGGCTAGCGGAAGAACAGAGACTGAGAGAAGAAGAAGAGGAGCAGCGGAGAATGGAGGAGGAGCAGCTGCGGTTGTTGGAAGAGGCGAGACAAGCGGAACAGGAGAGGCTGCGGAAAGCCATCGAAGTAAGTCACTTGATTGACAACATTACTCGACGAATTGAGGTCAGCAAATCATTGTTGTTTAGCTGTTTTGAAACTATACTTTCCTTAGAATTTCATTGGATTACTCGTGGTAACTGACCCATGTGTATGATTTTAACTGGAGCCCCACTCCTCCTAACATGGCTGAACAAGGGTAATTTTCACTTTAAGTAAGTCAGCTTTTTACATAAAATCAAAACAACTAACTAGTGAGAAGTTGATACTCTATCAAGCTAAAAATGAATGTGTTTTAAAGACATGTTTATTCCTTGCACCATTAGGTACAGTTCTGAGGCTATTTAAAAACAATCAAAGTAGGTTTTTTTCCTGTAGTTGATGACATGGATACTATTTTCTCATTCATTCAAATTGTTCCAATTCCCTCAGTTCTGTTACAGTAGAAGCCCTCTGGTCTGGCCTCGGATGGTTTGGCCGCCGGATAATCTGGCCACGGCCTACCGGAAATAACATTTTCAGCCACGGACGTTTCCTAATAGACACCAGTCAACTCATTCCATGTTAAATATATTACTAAAATATATCAGTGATGTTGCGGATTTCCTGCCTATTCGGTTTTGGATGTCTTCTAAAACATTGTGTACGTGTTACATTTCCAATTGTTATCTTGTTTTTAGGCGTTTCACGGTCCGGTCATCGATTCTGTCGCTATTACCCCATTTATAGGTTGGGGAATTCGTTGACGGAAAACCAGTATTATTGTCCATTAAATGCAATTTCATCGCTAGCGACCGCTTGTCCATTGCCCGATCGTAATTTTGGCTGCATTACCTCTGAGCAAGCAAATTAACCATGGTTGTTGCAAAGTTGATACACAGCATTGATTGGGCAACTATGATACCCTTCATTTTTAAATATATCCTAATAGTTCATTGTTTTAACACATATAATACTATATTATTGTTATTAACTAAAATATATATTTGTTTTTTTGTTAAAACTTTATGTTGTTAATTTTAAGTACCATGCGGCATTTATAATAATGAGTTGTGATTTTTGCTAAAGTTTAGAGTACCTCAAGAAGCAGAAGATAATAGACTGTTACTGATTAAACAATTTGTGAAATATAAATGAGAATAAATGATTTTCAATTGAATAATACTGTAGGTCTCTGTTTAACTTGTTCAATAAACCACCGTTTAATCCGGCCATTTTGAAATCCGGCCGTTGGTCCAGTCCCGAGGTGGCCGGTTTGAGGGCTTGTACTGTAATCTGAAATTTAATTTGCTGAATTTGACTAGAGAATAAAAAACAAACTGTTAAATGTATTGGCTTAACTTTGAAATTTTTTTTTAAGTAAATCAGCCAAGCACCTTACCACTATACAGCCTCCTATTGTACTCTAATCTATGGCCTCTTGTAAATTTGATACCGCAACATTGTTATTTTCTTAATTTTTTAGGAAAAACAAAAGAGAGAAGAAGAAGAGAGGTTACAAAGGGAAGAGGAGGAGAGGCAAAAGCGAGAAAAAGAGGAGGCGGATAGGAAAGCAAGGGAAGAGGCCGAGAGGTAACATTTAGTTGTTTAGTTTGACTATTTCTTACTATATTCTGTTGCTATAACATTTATTTCCTAGTTGAGAAATAGTAATAATAATCGTCTTTATTTGAGCGGTTCTCAGTACACATTGATTTTCAGAACAACTGTACTAATTTCTCTAACTTAATCTAGTTTTATCTACAATAAGTTACAAGTATTTCTTTGAGTAGTGTATCTTTAATTGTTTCTTTATTGAATTTGTTTCTGATTCGGTTATATTTTTCAGTATAGAATTATATATCTTTGGTGCATAAAATTTATAACACTTGCTTCCAATTTCTATGTTTATTTTTGGGTTATGCAATTAATTTTGTCTTGTAGCTTTTGATGTGTCAATTCTATAAGCCAATTTCGCATAAAGGTACTGTGGTTTTTTCAGTTTTAATGTTTTGTGTATCATAGATATAGCCAAAATTTTACATGTAATTTTTGTAGGTAATAGTTGGACAATTTTTTTATAGTTTCAGTTTGTAATGTGATCATATTTTTTTTTACTGTAGACATATCAAATAGCTGAATTTTGAATTTTTTCTATTTGTTTACTCTCTTCTTTGATTAATCCATTGCCATAAGGTGGATAACAATATTCAAACATTGAAATAATTAGGGATTTTACTATTTTAATTTCTAGACCTGACTGATGCTTATTAGCCTAAATAAATTTTGTGTTTGCAGCACTGTTTAGTTTTTTGCGTCACCATTTATAGTCTTTGTCCTGATCAGCTCGTGATAAAATTTTCATAGAAGGGTTTATAAACATTAAGCAACTTATAATGTTACAGTGGACTGTTATATTCTTTTGTAATAGCAAATTGTTGGTTATGTAATCACAGTACAAACATATTTATTCCTCAATTTTTAGGCCTACTGGAAATAGGTAATGGTATTATAAGGTGAACCTCAGTATATCGAAGTTTGTACAAAATAACCTTGATATAACAAACCTCAGTATATCGAAGACCTTGATACTACGAATTTTTTACATTCCCTTTCAGTTTCGATATATCGAGGTTCCACTTTAGATAGACCTGCCGATAAGAGCTCTACTGTTTGGCATGCGGCCAGCGACCGCTTATCTCATGTCCTTACCAGTTCTCTACTTCATTATATTTAGTTTCTGATCCCATTGTCAAATTTTCAAAAACAAATTATCGCTCATTTTTTTGTCTGTTTTTCACGAATTGAATAAAACTTTAGTCAAAGTTTTACGACTTATGGTTCAACGTGTATAGGTGAATGGATTATGTTGTTTTCAATATTGAACTAAAAAATACTACAACTGTCCTGATTTTATTATAAATACACTTTTTCAATTATAAAAATGAAATTATTATTTTACTGAATGAAAATAATTAAAACTAAAAACTAATTGTCTGAACAAAATGCATTTTTTTACAATTTAGATAGTAGTTCTTAAAAAAATGAGATATGGGATAAAAAAACAAATTTTAAGCCATAAATTGAGGTTGTTTCTTAACTTTTTTTAATCGGTTTAAAGGTTTTGGTCCCATAAAGCGTAGCCTTTCCATAAAGTTACAAGGAAATGAGAAATATAGTGAAACGTCCTCCTTAAGAATAGCATGGGGATTTCGAAAAATGTCTTCTTTGTGTACATTGAAAGTTATGTTTCGGGTTTATTTTAAAACGAGAGACAGGTGGTAAAATTTAGTAAAGAACTATTCATAGCAAAATGACAAAAACTAACCCTAGAGTGGTTTTGTTGCTTTGAGCTATTAAAAATTCTACTAGGAGAGTTAACTTTACATACTATTACAAATTGACTGCTGATTTTACTGTTGTTGCTATAATTTAAATTGTAAAAAAAACTGAGCGTGTATGCAAATTATAAAATGCTTTATGATCGTTGATAGAGGTGCAATGGGCGATGAATTGTGGTTTGAGAAACACCTACATTATTTCCATTATTTTGGTTTTATTTTAAGACGAAAAGTGTCAAATGATCATATTGAATGACGATGACACATTAATTGATACTTAAAGTGTATCAGTCAGTGAAGTTTTGGTATTCTGTTAGATGAATTTTCCGAGAAACCTTTTAGTCGTTTCATAGATTGTAGGATTATAGAAGACGAGTTAAAATCAAAGACGTTTGTCCTACATACTAGAGGAAAATGCAGCAGGTAAAGAACTTTACAACAAATTGGGAAATATATAAGAATGATTATTTTCTGAAAGGTTGTCCTTAAAGATTCTCCATGTAGTGATTTTAAAAAATCTGCTTTGTTTACACAAAATTAAGAGTTTCGATTAAGAGAAGAGTTTCGATAAAGAGAAATTTCGAGTTTCGAGGGATGAATATTCACATCAAGTAAAGATGCACTTTGAGGTGCTGTGTTTAAATTTTCGGACTAAAACATAAAAAATAAAAAACTGACAGGAGTTAAAAAATCTTTTTTTTCCATTGCGTCTTTTCTATGTTATATTAAAAAGTTGTCACAACTCAATTAACGGACTACGATTTCTTTCAAAACTTATTTTCCATAGATCGATATGAGTTTAACAACAGACAAAATAGAGCATTTACAAACGGGTGAGCTAATAGTACAGGATTGATAAGAGTACTTGGGGGCGAATGGTCTGTTCAAACGGTATTGTTAAAATATTATATACCTCAAATTAAAATTAAATTTTCTGGAAACCTTCGTTGTGGAAGAAATGGTAATACGCTATGGTTCATGCTATTTTAATGTTATGATGAGGGGCTTTTGCCCCTATGAGCCACTAGTATTTATATATTTTCTCGCAATGACTAACTGGTCCATTTAAAAAGCACAAGTGTGTAAAAGGCAGAAAATAGGGCCCAGCCTGATTTTAGATGGTAACCTTAAATTGTTTCATGTCTGTTTACTATCTAAAATAAACCGATAAACCGACAACCGATGCCAGTAATAAACCTAACCGAAAACCGATAAATTTTGCAACCGACCCCTCACTAATTTATGTGTATTCAGGTAATATTTATTTCATATGACAACGTTATTTTAGGCAACGACAGGAAATGGAAATAAGACTAAAGAAGGAAGAAGAGGACAGGTTAGCGAGACGTAAGCGAGTGGAAGCCATAATGTCTCGCACGAGAGGGGCCAAAGGCTCTTCGGCCAACAGCACTCCAAGCAAGGTAGGAAACAGTTTGTGTAGCTGCTGGTTTTTACCAGACAAAATGTTAATAGCCAGGTCTTTTATCCGAAGGTCTGCCCAAAGCCTTAAGTCATTTATCTATTAATTAATTATCCTGGCAAATGAATCAGCTGCCATTTGTTACTCACCCTTCAGTCATACTCACTGCAAAATTAATACCTTAGAGTCAATAGTGTGTCGGTGTTTCAAGAAAGTATATAAGTTAATTTGATTTTTACAGAGGATGCCCTCTAGATGTCCGCTTTTGGAAAGGAAAACCTAAACTGTGGAGCTAACCACCACATGAATTATATATTAAAATATTCCACTGGCATCAAAAGACAGTATATAACGTATATAGTACCCAAAAACTAACTCCTGATTCACATGTAAATATTAAGAATCACAAACTAAATAAGGCTACCTAAAGCTTTTAGTAAATTGCTACCGGATCGGAAAATAATAGTAAAATTTTAATACATTCACTGCATTTGTGGTTGTTTGCTTCATCGGAGCGAGAATGGTTAAAGCAGTGTCTACTGTCAGCTGTGTCTCTAAATCTATGGCACTCATTGTTATTTGTGAATTACATTACATGACTAGTGTTAAAAATTATTTTTAGAGAAACTACCTATATATTATCTTGTATTATTGATCTAAAAGGTTCAATCTTAGAAATGTTTAATTTCAGTGATATGATCCCACAAACATGATTCATATGGACTTAAGCACTGTTGAGGTCCCCAAAGCCAATTTTAACCCCACTGCTCGGACCATGTAAAATCGGCACTCGATTACAATGGGACTGTGGGAATACGGTCACTAGCTAAACTGCTTTAAATAGCAAAAATATACCAAACAAAAATTGCCTGTAAGTAACTGTTGTACTGCACAAAATCAATCCCAATAACGAGGAAATTTCATACATAAATGCAATGTATTATTATCAATTTAGCTGAGAAAAACCATAATTCTAAAACATGGCGATTAAGGATTAAGCTTTTATGCGCACATGAATGTATAGAATTATCTGGAATTTTGAGTTAGTGGGGTTTTATTGTATACTCTTTTCCATGTCGTAAGCATCACAGTTAATTCTCAACATTTGTCTGGCAGGAGGACGGCGACGACAGCCCCGGCGAGGAGCAGCCGCGCAGGGTCAACGACCAGGAGAAGTTCCTCCACTCGGAGCGAAGCCACTCGGCGGCCAACTCCACCAACCAGAACGGCCACCAAAACGGCGTCGACAACGTGTACGTATCACAAATGTACATCTCTATGTGCTAATTGATTGTTGAAGAGGGGGGGGGGGGGGGGGGCTTTTGATAATCACCCAATTTTACATAGATTAGACACCCTCAAATCCGGCCACCTTGGTACCGAATCCCTGGCTGGATTAGCCGAGACGGCTTATTTATTAAACATGCTACAGTAATTAGAAACCATATTAATTTGTGATCCAAAGTGAACTATTGGTTTGTATTTAGTATGAAGGGTATCGCCCTAAACCTAATGAATGTTGTTTCACCGACTTTAACACACATAATTAACTACAAAGTACACTTGAGTCCCGCTAGTCCGAACACGGGTAATCCGAACGTCCGCCTAATCCGAACAAGCTCCGGACGCATTTTGCAAAACATTTTCATTAATGTAAAAATATAATTTACGTAATAAAAATAGAATTTTTTATGGAAAACATAAGAATTGTGGTAAAGAGATGAAAACGAAGTATTCCATTGAGGAATATAGGCTACTGTACAAATATTTCGTTTATTGTGTTTGTACTAAATTTACACAACGTAAACAAAAGAATGTAAACAATAAAAAATACAGTATACCCTGTAAAAAGAATTGCACACGTAGTAGATTAATACTGTAACACATAAAAAGTAACATTAATTTATTTGTTATTGACCATAAAGTCTAACATCGTCTTTTGTTGAAGTTTAGTCAGTCTGTTTTTTGCCGCGTAGTTCCGCCATTTTCTTATAAACATCACATCTGCGGGCGTGGCAGTACAGTCTCTGCTGGCAGTGGATACAGTCCGTGGCGCTAGGCGAGAGTGCAGCGTTGCCAATTCGAGGGTAATTACCCTTTTTGAAGGTATTTTGGACCTTCGAGGGTATTTTCGAGAGTGATGATTTTTTAGGATTGAAGGATAACTGTACTAAAATTGTCAAGTTTGACTAAAATGTGTGAATTTTTGGGAATAGGTCGAAATCCAAAGTAGATTTAATACAAGAGTGATTAATATCACTTGAAAAACTAATACCAATTGAACAGCTGATATACTTTTATTAATCATTCTTGTATACTAACAACTTACATTGTTAGTAAAATTATTGATTTTCCGATATTTTGGTGTTTTTGAGGGTGTTTGAGGGTAATTTTGTCAAGGTTCTAGGGTAAGTTGTTGAAGGTGATTGGCAACGCTGGGCGCGAGCGAACAGTATCTTCACGCCATGCATACAGGCAGCACACGCTGCTTGCCCGCTCTGTGATCACATCCTAAAATTACGTGCAGTGGGCCATTGTGCTGTCTGCTATGGGCTGTGCAATTGTTGGTTTTGCTTATATAAGGGTAAAAGCACTGTTAAAATTGGTTTTTGTGTATTATTCGCTAATATTACAACACGCAATCCCGTTTAAATTGCTTCATTCTCCCTTATTGAATTATTTCGGATAATCCGAACAATTAGCTGATCCGAACAGCGTTCGGTCCCAATTAGTTCGGATTAGCCGGACTCAAGTGTATCTGAGACATTGATGTAATAGGGCCGAAATACGATCGGCCAACGGCCTTTCGGGAATTAATACCTATAGAATGTTTTATCGTAATATCGACTGTCAAGGAAGGTTATTATAATGTAGAAAAGGAACCACAATCATGTCGGAATCTGTCTTATGACAATAACTTTCATGTAATACTGACAATCGGGCCGCGATAATGACAAAAATAAAGAACTCGATCGAAAACCGTACAGGAGCAAAATATTTCAGAAGACGTCTGAAACTACATCATCCAGAAATCGGCAATTGAAGTAAGATATTTTAATAAATGAACATAGAAACAGTTGGAAATTGTCTATTCTAGTATTGGGAAACGTCCGGGGCCGAATTTTTAATCCCTGGAGTAGGGCGGCCGGGTTATTCTGCAGCCAAACCATCCGAGGCCGGACTAGAGGGCTTATTCTGTATATTGATTTACTTACACACATTAAAAAATGTATAAAAATAAACATAGACAACCCTGTTTCTACCTTATTGAGAAATTACAGTTCCAATTGTAGTGTAATTTTATAAAGGTAGATTATCGAATCCCTACTGAGTTCTGCAAGTATGAGCAACTTTTTAATACTTCGTTCGATAGAAGGTTGAATTTTTTTCCTCCATCTGTCTTTGGTGCCTTAAGAGATATGCTGGATATATCGCAGTGGTAAAATCTTTCTGTGATTAATTATGAAGATGGAATACCCCTAACCTTTTTGTATGATTTTATTTTATTAGATGAATCATTGTTAAATGAAAAAAAAAACATTTGAATTAAAATATTTTCAGACGTTATCACTGTAACAATATTTTACATTGATAAATTACTTGCAGATGAGTTTAAATATTTAAGGTTTATTAATCGCTGAGACTTTACTCCTGAAAATTCATTAATTATATCAAGATTTCCTCTTATAAACAGAAGATCTCAAATAAATAAAGGTAGGGGTCAAGACGTGGAATGCCCTCTATGCACCAGGTCTTCTTTTGCACATATGACATCATCATTATCATTACCAGTATTAGTGAATGGCAATGTTATAGGTGCAAAGTAACAACTGGTGAATAGAGGAGAGGGCATTGCATGTCTTGACCCCTACCCTTCTATTTATTTATTTTAGATTCCTTGAATAAATGTATGAATTTAGGAAGTTGAAAAATCTAACTATTTAGTTTTGTTGTAAATTAGTATTGTTTAGTACAACTTGCTTCCCTTTCGACAAAAAATTTAACTCTTTTTATTCTTTTCAAATACAAAAATGCTCTATTGAAATTTGTTTGAATATTTCAAATGTTTCCATTTAAAGCAAAAAAGTAATTATATACCCCTCTCAAGTTGATCTATTCATTACTTTCACTGGGTATGGTAAATTAAATAAATTTAAGTAGCGTACAATTTTACATAACAATTTAGTCTTCACCGAAATTAGTAAGTGAAATTTTATTTTGTTGAAAGTGTATGATGAATGGAGATGCTTCAAGTTACGGACAATAAGGTTAGCACCAAACATTACGCAAACATTTCTGGCATGTTCATTACTTACTGTAAATTTAATTTACTGCATTGAATATGTTGATGACTAGGCGAACATTGTGCTAGAATTTTTTTCTAAGTGTTGCAAAACTCATTGTTGTTAGCCAATGATTTTTTGAGGCAATAGTTCTGTTGTTGGTTTTCAATTATGCATTTTATTTCACCCGATCTTTGGCTAGGATTATAAGTTGTTAGTTTTAGATAATTTTTGGTTTGTGATTGGATAATAAAATGTTAAATGTGTCCAAATAGAAGTAGTTTGGGTGGTAGTAATAGTTTAGGTACTTAAGTTGCATATATAGCCTTCTTATATTACGATTACAGTTATTTTGATATTAGTAGAATATACATGTGTTTTTTTGGCAATATGAAAAAAAATCATCTTGTTGTATGTTAATGTATAGACTAATAAACTGAAATTAAACTGTCCACATGAACTCTGTATCCAGGTACATGGATTATATAAAATTATATAACGTCACTGCCAACTATGATAATTTTCAAACGTTTCAAACAAGTTAGGAAATCCGTCATCAGATACTAATTTACCACCAAGTGGATAGCGCCCCGGACTTGGGACCATGACAGCAATGTTTTGGGTTAAAACTAGGGGTCTGCAACAATTTTCTGATCAGTACAGTTTGGTACGGTACAGTAGTTATGAAAGGGGCATTCTGGGACACCTCGCCCTTCCGATTTTTGACCCTCCGTGAACTTCATTTTTGACTGGGTTTGAGCCAGTTTTTATCCGGTTTTGGACTAATTTCATCCATTTTATCAGGTTTTAAAAATGGTGAATATAATCCAGAAAAAATTAATCCAGAAATTTAATCCAAAGAAGTGCGAGGCGCCCTCTTAACCTTTGTCATTTAACCTAACATAATCCTGATTTGAAAAGGATTTTCATCTATTTTTAGACATTTTCACAGTAATTTTCACCACATTAGCAGGTCACGTGACAAGGAAGAGCGCTTTGATTGGTCATTACCGTTACTTTAAATCTGAGGTTGAAAAAAAAACTCAAGACATTTTGATTTGCAACATTATTTTTACAATTTATTTAGTTTACGCCAGTGCTTCCGAATCCACTGTCATTGCACTCAGTCTGTTTGACTTTGTCCAATCTGATACAGGGCGGCTTTTTATATCTTCACAAATTATTTGCGCCACCCTATCTCCACGACACACATGAAAATCGGTATCAGAATTGTTCATTAAGATAATATCGACATTTCCCGTATAGTCACGATCTATTACTCCAGCATTTACACTTATACAATGTTTTAAAGCCAAGCCAGATCTTTGCGCTATCCTCCTGTAGCACCCATCGGGAAATTTAAAAGTCAAGTCAGTTTTTATCAATTGTCGACCACGTTTTGTAACGATATAATCATACGCACTTCTCAAATCGAGACCAGCAGCGTCTTGTGACCCGTTGTACGGTTCAAATGCGTTTTCAGACAAGAAATAATAACCGTAGCTTTCAGCCATTATTGATTCCTAATGCATGCATAATGGATTTTCACATCAAATAAATTAAACGGGACATTTTCAAAAATGTATTTAAATTATGTTTTTAAAAACTATTTTTATTTGTCAACATTAAACTCGATATTGTGCTTGAATTTATTATCTGAAAGTGTTATTTTACCGTTGTACAACACATAGAGTTTCCCCTTATAATTCAACAGTTGTTTGATATAGTTATTCGTCAACCTGTCATTCCAGCTTTCGAGAAGATAGAATTTCACATCATCGCATGTGACTAATATTCTCATACCATATGATGAAGAGATTTTATCCATATTTTCCACAAAATATTTTTTACCGACTTCCAGGTCACCCACCCTGATGTAAGACTTTCCATTGATTTCTTTCAGTAAATCATTAAGTTAGGAGGTCGCCTCGTCAAAGTATTGCCGCACGCTCGGCAGCAGCGGCGAGAAGGTTTCGTCGAAGTAGGCGAATGGGCTAATAGACACCCCTAAAAAAAGGATAAAAGAAAATAAAGAGGGGCTTTATTGATTGAACACATTTTCAACAACTAGAAAAATAATGGGTTAAAACTTCAGGTAACCAAAATTAATAAAGTTTATCAGTTCCTGATCTGAAAAAAGAGAAGTTGAAGTAGATGAATATTTATTTAATAATGATTTTGACAACTTGCTTTTAAGTATTTCGCATTACATTATTACATAAATAAATAACATTACATTTAATTTAATAAATTTTACCATAAAAGTTATATCATCACCCTTCTCTCATGGCAAATTCATTCTAAATTAATCATAAAATTATGGGATCAAGAGATCCCAAGAATCCAAAAGAATTCAAAGATTTTGTAAATGAAACAAGATAATTTGTCCATAAGTCGAATCATTTTAATTTCTCTTTTGTGTATGCAATTTCTCCGCCCCTATTTTTCGACTGTTTCCTACTATTGTTTATTCATCCTTATTTTTTTGTCCGCAGAGTGGAGCAGAAGAACGTCACCAACAACCTGTTGGACCTGAGTATAGAGGGGGTGGGGGTAGGCACGCTGCCGCAGCCAATCACGGACCAGATCCTGTCCCCCTCCACGCCTACGGCACCACCCACCGCCACCAACGGCAAACTGGTCAACGAGGACAGCGTCAACTTCAACACCGCGACCACCAACCCCTTCATCGCCGCCTTCCAGGAGAATAAGAAGCAGGACACCGTTAATGGTGAGTAACGTACTTCGTCAGTCATTAATAGTCCTGGACAGACTTATTGGCGGATGGCCGATCAGCTGTTACAACCTATTTTTCCGTAACCTGTTTCTAGGGGGTAACATTAGCTGCTTCAACCGTAATCAAAAAGTAACGATTGCAAACATATTATTAAATTTAAATTACAGCTGTTAACATATTATTAAAAATTGTTTTAATACATTTTTTACAACCGATATATTTTAAAGTTATAATTTATCAAAAACATTTAACGTTACAAACGTGTTTTAGTTAGTTTATCTTTAATGTTGTACCTTACGTACATGGCGTGCGTCTGAAAGAGGAAGGCACCTCATGTAGGAGGTACAATTTTCTCACCCTAGAGACTTTAGAGACTTCATTTGAAACACCGACGCACTTTGGCGTATTTTAAGGTGAGTATGACTGAAGGGGTGAGTGTGATGATTGTGATGGATCAGATGAGGTGTAGCTTTGTTACTGACAAATATCAGCTGTTTTTATTTGTCAGGATCATTAATTAATAGCCCAATGACCAAAGGCAGCTGGGTCCAGTATCGAACCATCAAAAAGCACTAACTTTTCTCAGGATCGAACCGGCTACCTTCAGATTCAAAGGCGAGCTCTTTAACCACTCAGCTACCCAGCCAGTTTTTTCCACCAAATTTTTTCACCAATTTTCCTCACCCTAATTTTCTAATTTATATTCAGAATTTGTCTACCAATAAAATGTATGACGATTTATAGAAGAGTTACTAAAAATTACACTGACATGAGAAAAATACTGTTTGAAAACCAGAATTGAGTTTCCTGGGTTATGCTTTAGGGAAACTTTTTATAGTGATGCGGTGTAGATCCTTAGTGTACGTTTATTTATTTTTCACGCCACACACTTAAACTACATAGGCTATTTCTGTTTTTGTTTTGTTCTAATGTTGTCAGTTTTAGTGAAGGATTAAAATTGCAAATTTCGTTGGGTTGCTTTCATTCATACAACTTGTAACACGTTTCCTCACTTTTTTTTATGTTTCCTATAGCCTATGTTAATGATTTCCTTAAACGTTTGTTCACAGTAAGATAATCTTGAATCTGCCCTAACATAATCATTATGATGGATCCTTCCATATGTTTCACTTGATAAACAAGAAATAAGTTATCAAATCAAACAATCATTTGGCCAAAATATTTTTTTTTAACTAGTTTAAATGTAGGCTACAAGGAAAATAGGCTATAGACGCTGACCATATAAATGAATAGTTACAAACAGTTACATTATGATTCCATTAAAAACAGTTACTACTGCCGTCTGGAAACAGTTAGGTTGCAACAGCTGATCACCCACTGCCAATAAGCCTGACTACAACTTTAATTTGTTCTCTAATAGGTAATTAATTGTCTTGAAATTCAAGTGGGAGATTAGTCCAATAAGAACGTCACCAAAAAAAAGTCTGCGTTAAATTTCATAATGCAGAAGGTTCTTTTATTAGTTTTTTATGGTTTTTTTACCAATTAGCAAGGACCACTTTCTCCACAATTGATCAAGATGAGTGACACCCAAAAATATCAAAACAAGTTTGACTTAGACTAAATTAGACTTCCTAAGGTAACAGTACCGAATTGATAGGGAATAAAGTTATATAAATTGCCACTGAATTAGAATCATTTAATAAATGCCCTCAACATTTTAATATTGAACTTGATGTAATTTTTTTAACACTTATATCAAAGATATAATTTAGTGCATTTTATTTTAACTAAACAAATAATTATATTTAAAGCTCCATTAAAAATTTTATTCAATTAATTAAATTATGCGATATAGTAAAATGTATTAGTTTCCACTTCTGAACTAAGAAATAAGAATTGGAACATTTAGATTTGGTTGTGTTATTAAAACTATTTTGTGTCATTTGTGTAGTTAGTAGTTTTCCCCTAAATGTCCACTTTATTAAAAGTCATATTCACCTTTGGGCCAGTAACACATTGTTGCGCAGTAGGCAATGTTAACCATACGGCTTTTAATGAAAAACATGGTATTTTATTCCCCTGTTTTGTACGCCGTTTTTCAACTGATTTTCTTTAAACTCGGTAAGTGTTTAGTATATTAGGCCCCTCATACGTCAAAATTTTGAAAATTTAACAACTATTACTTAGGAAAATCGAGTTACTTTGCAACGTCACAGAGAGTAATATTTGTTAAATTTTCAAAATTTTTACGTATGAGGGGCCTAATATAACTATTCAACTAAACACTTACCAAGTCTAAAGAAAATCGGTTGAAAAACGGTATCCGAAACGGGGGAATAAAATACCATGTTTTAGCATAAAAGCCGTTTGGTTAACATTGCCGACTGCGCAACAATGGGCTACTGTCCCAAATGTGAAGATGACTCTTAAATCATGAGATTGTGGCATATATACAAATAAAATAATTATCCAAGCAACAACTCTAAGACCTTTTCTCTCTCTCTGTTTCAGATCTACTGTCGTAAGCTGAATGTGCTGTCGTCGCAATTGAATGAACTATTTAAATGTATAATAATTTAATGAAATCCGTGCTGTATTATCTTAGAGTGAATTTACTGTTTCGAAAGAAGGTGTGCATGGTGTAAATACGAAAATTATGGGTTGCGATACTAACGATTGACATAATAGGGTTGCAAATATCATCTCTGTTACGTGTTATCTATTGTGTAAGAAACTGTTTTTCATGATGGTTTTTAGCTGTATGTTTATATATCATGAAATGGTTCATATTTGTATTTTTGTAGATTCTTTGCTTACTGTTACTGATTATAAATTACGTTGTGCAAATATTTATTAGATCGTGTGGAATAGTTTAAAATTAATTTAATTGATTATGATCGCTTAACTGTTACAAATAGTTATTGTTTTAAGTTGAATTATGATTCGGTGAGAAAGAGAATGCTACTAAACGATATCTACGTGCTCGAATACACTTTCCGATTGTATATAGTTTACCGAATTTCCGATCGTACTTTGTATCCCCGCGGCTGTCACCTTGTATAAACTAACCGATGCTGTTTTCGACGATTATTTTTGTTACTGTAGAACCTTCGCTTAACTGTATATGAATGTTATGTTACAACGGTGCACTGCGATCGCAGTAGAAGGTACCCGAGGAGTTGTACGTTAGCGAGTGTCATGTATATTCCGAGCAGTCTGCGAACTGTTCATTGTTATTTTTATCATTAACATATTTTTTTAAACTAATATATCGTGTTTTATAGTTTCTTTTTAAAAATAGAATGATTGTTATTAGATAAATCGATTCACAAAGTATATTTATATCTCGAAAGACAGATTACATGTATCGGTTTCTGTGCAATCACAAATCGATCTCCAATATCACTGGCGCAATATTTAATAGTTAAAAATCCTACTCGAATAATCGACTGCATCGCTTTAATTACTATAATTTAGAATAATCGTGTAATATAATATTTAGATTGATTATATGGCCTTAAATGTTTTTACCTATTTATTTGCGGATGGTCGATGCAATCGCTGGTCTATTTTTACAATCACTCGCATGTGGGAGGAGAGTTGTGAGTGGGAGCACTTGACTAGTCAGAGTGGAAGTGATGTAAATATCCTCTCCTGCCAGCGCCCACAAGTGCTCTGTATCCGACTAACACTATGTACCATTAAATACATCAATCAATATCAACAATGCCTTTCATTTGTACCTTACTCCCTTCTGAAAGGTAGGTTTTGCATGAGCAGGGCTGTCATGATCGGGTGTGGGGTGTGGAGAAGATTGCTTATTTGATAAGCCTGATTGGCTTCGGATTGGATTGTTGTTGTTATTGGTGCAAAAGGAGACTTCGGCCTAGCCGTTAAGCATGTTTGCCACTAATGGGTAGTTTGGACAACCCCCCAGAAGAACAAGATATTAAAAGAAGAGAAAGGGTGAAAAATAGAACAGCAGAAAGCCGTTTGACCAACTCAAAGGACCAACTTCTGTGCTCCTGTGACAACTTCTCCGCTCTGCCCTCTAAATGGCCAATCCACCGACTGTCCATTCATGTTTCTCAGCGAGGGGTTCCATACCCTCAGCATTCACCCCCACTGTCTAGATCATGAATGGATCATGAAGGAAGGGAAATTGTCATAGTTGACAGCCAAAAGATTTACCACAGGTAATGACGACTTTGCTTGCTGTACCCAATGTCAAATTTGCTACTAGTACAAACGAGTTTTAAAGTTGTCCTGGGATTTAGTATTGGATTATTGAGTTTCATTTTAAATCCATGGTTGCAATGTATTTAATTATTTCGATCAAAATTGCTTCTGCTCTTTGAAATAATAATCAATTATTTCGATCAAAATTGCTTCTGTTCTTTGAAATAATAATCAAATAATTATAACCTTTGCCATAATGAATTTCAAGGATACATTTAGTTTGAGGGTATGAAAGTGCAAAATCGTGAAGAAATTAGAAATCACTAGAATAACTTAATATTAAACTTAGTAGAGGATTTGATATTGCATCTTTTTTCTTGATCTTTGTTTTTTTGTGTTAACCTATTAATTTCTGTAAGGTTGTTTGTGTGAAAACTGGAAAATTTTCCCTTACCTCCTGCACGTTACAAATGATAAGTTTCAATTTAATTTTTTAAATAAATTATATTAATTTTTCAAAATAAATGTCTTATTATAATTGAACTATGTGTCTTAAGATTTAGCTTTTTTACACTTAGTAATGATAACAGTTTAAGCTTATCCTCTACACTAATGCTTGTGTGTGGAAATTTTCCCTACAGAAAAGTTTGTGTACTCCCAATGTGTTTTATCAGTTTTGTTTTACCTACCATCTTGGATTACGCATGGCCTGTTTGAATGTGATCCTGACTTGATCCAGTTTAAGATCATTAACCTTTGAGGACAAAATAATTTCCTGTAAGTAAATAGCAGCTGTTAAGTGCTGCATTCTAGTAGTGAACTCACTAAAGGAATATAACTTTTACCACTATGTACCCATTCAGCACCATTCAAAACCCAAATTTTTGTGTCTACCTGCTAGTCGTGTTTGCTGAGGTGGCCAAGGCGTAGGCACATTGGTCAGGATGTCTATGTCAGCGCGGGTTCGAATCCACGACAACCAAACCTGACCTGTTGGTGCAGCTCTTATAGGGTGGGCCGATCTATGGCAACATTGGTGGGTGGGTCCACGTGAAATAAACAGTGGCAGGCTTGCGTGGAAATTGACGGGATCAGTTGATTCTCTGAGAGTTACTCCTTGGTAAAAATTGATTTTGCTACTGTTTACGATAATGTTTACTGTGAGTGTGTGCTATTACGGTACTAAAGTATGGAAGATAATCATATTTTCACTCCAAAATGTCAATATACAATAAAAGCGAAAAGCAGATACAAAGGATGGCGATCTGTGCTTGGCTAATAAGGATATACAACCACTGCCGATATATCAAAAGTTGGAGGTCAAAGGGTTAATACAGGAAAATGTGTGAAAATCATTTGTATAATGGAAATTGTATTTAGTGAACTAGTGACATCATCACAAGAGAATCAATCAAATAAAAAAGTACAGTTAGTGTACTTTTAAAATCTGAGTCCAACTGTTTTGCCGTTTCTCTTATTTTTTGGGATGAACCTCGAGCAGATAAACCTTTATCTTTTATCAACCTTACTATTATATACTGCCTCAAATGCTATCAAAACCACAGCAGCATAATGTCTGCCATCCTGAGTTTGTTCAAAAGGTAAGTTAAACACTATTTTCGTCTTGTTGTTGGATTGAAAAAATTTACACACACTTTCAATATTCAACTCAGAAATAAAGATATAACCTTCCTAGATGAAAATCAGCAGTTTATCATAAATCCTTCATTACAAAAACTAGGATTTTAAACGGATAAGAAATTTCCGGAAGTCTCAAATGTTAGAAAATGATCATAACTTCTATCTATATCCAATAAAGCAAAAGAAATATTAGTTAATTGATCCTAGTTTAAAATATGGGCCCATAAATTCTGAAACCAGGCACAATAACATCTTATATGTAGGCCTAAAAAACAACTTTATAAATAAAAGCTAAATATTCATATTTGTTTACCTGAGGGAAATGTAATACGAGGGCCCTACGGGAAGTGGGGGGCTGTTACTAAGGGAGAGTGACCTAGCAGACATTTGAGAACCTAGGGAGGACGCTCCACAACTCATCAGGCACTGGACCTAGGGAAGACAGAGTGGGTTACAAGCCAATAAACAATTTCTTACAACTAAGTTCAGAAATGTTAGCTTTTACATTAATAAAAAACACAAACTACAAAGCTAACTATGAGTAATACTTTTACTAAAATAAGTACCTGGGATAGTGTGGGCGCAGCCTAACAGGACATGGATGACCAGAGGGACCCAGGGTCCCCTCCAGTCGCAAAGGGACTCCTTCCATCACGGCTAATCCGAGGGGGATAACGCGAGACATCTCAACCTCTAGAGCCCGGCCCTGTACAACGATATGAAAAACCACTTATGATACATACACTGATTGGTACTTACTTGACAATAATTATGTTTATTAGCAATACTAAGACTGGTTTCAGAATTTAAATGTGCCCAATATCTAATCTAACACAAAACTAATTATTGTAAGTCTCACGAATCACTGAAGTGTTCTGGATGTTTCAAATTCAGTTGAAGCTGATAGAGACTCCAGGTGGTCCCAGGCGCCTAAACGCTGGCCATTGTTTATTGACCAGTGAGTTTATCAAAGATAATTTATAACTTGGTGTTCTTAATTTTTTTATTCCTAGATTTGATAAAATATTAAAAATAACAAACATTGAAAATTGTTACCTAGAAACAAAATTATTTTTTTGTAAATATTCCTTTTCCCCGGCAACTACTCAATGTCTAAATGGATTTTATTTTACTTATCATATTTTTTAATTCTATAAACAAATTTATTTTTTCTGTTTTGTATTTTATTAATATTGATTGATGTATGGATTAAATTAAATATAGTTGTTATTTGTTTACTTTCATAAAGCTGTTAATTGTAGTTTTACATATACCCCCGCCGCAGCAGACCTGCGTACTCAGCGAATTTCCAATGGAATTTCAGATTACTGTATATACTTTCCCCATAAAAACACCATAGGATCGAGTATGTAGGTTAGCTGCCTTGGGGTGTTGTTGGAAAATTTAAGTTAATAAATAATTTGTGTAACGTAAACACCAAATTGTATCAAGCTCTGACAATTTTTGATTTTCCCCATAAACCCCATGGGGGTGAGTATGTAGGTTTGCCGCTATATGGGTTTTGTAAGCAAGTATAAGTTAAACCCTATCTAGATAATGTACATACCAATTTTGATTTAGTTATGTCACTAAATAGGTAAGATTTAGGGTTTTCTTGATTTCCCATAAGAATAACATGGAAAACACATTTTTGGATTTTCTCCGTAACCATTTAAGCTAAGTTAAAAATTCAAAATACTAAATTGTTTGTTTTTTTTAAGCTCTTTTTGGATGGTTTTAGTTAAATTCATGAATTTTGAAAAATGAGGTCCAAAAATGGCAAAAACCCAATTTTGACCCCTTTTGAAACCCCATAAAACCCCGTTCCTATAACCCGACAATGCTGGTTCGCGAACTCATGAAAATAGTTCATACCAAATTTGATCAAAATCGGAGGTCCGGTCCGCTTCAAAAGTTATCGGTACCACGGACACATATATATGTGGATATATAAATGAACGAACGGTGTTTTTGGCTTCTGGGGACGAAGTAAAGTGAAAAAATAAAGTGGTCCCGGGCTTAGGTCTTACCATGGCTACTACCGTAATAGCGTATTCCGTGGGGAAATTCGCTAATACTATGTTACAAGAGATAAACAGACTAAAAATGGTAGTTCTCATCACTGTTTTCATGACTGGGACGGTAGCGACGTCCTGTAATCCAGCTACTTGGAGGTCACGAATTGTGGATAGTTATGAGCGATGGCTTGTGGATGCGATATTCCCTGGTGGTGATTAACATCCGCACTAGTGAATACTAGTTCATCCATAAGTACCATCCTCATAATTAGACCAATTCGTATATGGGAGGTTGAAAATTGTGGTTCGGATCCCACGTTAAACTGTAGGTCCCTAGATACCATTGGCTGTTGGGCTATGAATTAATAGTCCTGTCTAAGGAGAATGTCGGCCTTAGTCAGTAACAAGATTACAAGATCGCGCCACAATCATCCTACACTCATCCCTCATTCATGCTTGGCTTTAAACTACCTATTGAGTTAGGTCGCCATTTCAATAAAGGTATACTGGAACGGAAAGTGGCTTTTTTGTGCGTAATCGCGTTTTACGAGCAAGGCGAAGCCGAGCTAACAGCCTGTTGATAACATATGTTTTTGACAGATGTCGGTGCACTTTTAAAAGGCTACAGAAAACGCCAACTCTGTGGACTAAATACAGGCCAGAAAACGGCTGTTCTACGTGCAGTATGATGAAAACTTATTTTTTCATAAATAGTAATAAAAGTAATGTATAAAACAATAATAGAATAATTACGATGCTAATGATGATGATGAAGAAATTAACTGCCTGTTGGCCTATCTCTTTTACTTGGTTTAGTAGTTTCACAATATATTAAACATTGTCAATGCTTAAACCATGATATTGCTACTTTTATTATTATAGAACTCAAAACTGCTATGTTCTTATATTTATAAATTTTACTAGTTGTAAATGAATCTAAAATAGGCTTCAAGTTTTAATGGAAATTTTATTAATACTGCCTAGTAGTTTTATTAGGCCTAACCACATAGAACACTGATGTGAATTATATTCTCCTTTAAAAACAAGAATATTTTAATGCTAAGATTAAATTTTTATTATGAGTTTTTTTAGTTACTCTACTTACCTTGTAACTCTTATGAGTTATTGATGTTTGATATTTTTTGTTGTGTGTATTTACATTGTTTTAATAGGGAACGGTCCAAAAACCCCAGAATTGAAGATTACTCAAACAAAAAACTCCTAATCCCAAAAGCCCAAACATAACTATTATTTTGTAACATAAGATTTTTCATAAAAGTGTGGAATATAGCAATGTATACAGAACCGAATAAGTAGGGACATCCCATGTTAAAAAATTTTAGTTTTGCCCCCGAAAACCAGAGGAAAATAAAGCTCTGATGCTAGGATTACTTCTCCTAACTGTCACGGGAAGCGCTCTTTCTACCTCTCAAATGTCAAAATGAGATTATTTGTTTACAAAAAATCAAAACAATAACAAACCTCTGTAAAATTATTCTAGTCATCTGTTTCCATTCAACCAATCAGAATAATTTGTACCATCTTGGTGGTGCTATCTGTATTTCAGGGGCGGCGTTCTCACTTCCCCATAAGGATGTCCCTACTTAGTAGCATAGAATCTCGGATCCTGTGAACGGCTTGAGATCTCTGCCAGGCAAATCTATCTATATATTAATACGCAAGCATGTTTCATTTCCTCCTTTTTTTGTCAGCTCGTGTGCATCGTAGGATAAATCTGAGCATACCGTTAGAAAGGTATAGTCCTATAGATGAGCAGAATCACATTATAATTGACATCAGACTCCAGGGCTACACCCCACAGGCTTTCAAAGTTCCAATGTTAATCTTATGGAGAAAGGAGAATTGAATGAATCATTAGACAGCTGTTTTAAGAACAACTGCTAGAAAATTAGGAAGAACAGATGTTTTAGTTCTAAAATGTTTTTAAGCTTCTTTTGTCCAGATCAACTGAAATTTTGATCGAATTTCGATCAGGAGGCAATCTCTAGTACTTATTTAATACGCTAAGGGTTTTTTTGTCATGAGAACTCCTCCTACAATTTTTAACCGATTTTCAAGTTTTTGGTGTCGTTGGATAGGGCTTGGTCTGTAGTTGTTTCCGCCAAAAACTGATGAGAATTGGACTAAAAATAAAGCAGCTATCCACCATTGAAATCCCAAAATTTCCCATTTAAATAACATTGGGATTGAATCAAGCATTTTAAACATCTGTTAATAATCAGCTGTTAATACGTATAGATTTTGGTGAATAAAGATATTCACAATATTGTATTGGTCGGATGTCATTGATTAAGAGCTAAAGTAAAATTTGTATTGTATTAAAATGAATTGCTCGATTTTGAGCAACACGTATACTAGTGATATGATAATATCGTTATTTCGGACTCCGACCGCCGCAGTCAGGCAGCGCTAGAGGTGCTGTGCTGTATTGTTGGTAAACAGCAGTGTCGTAATGTTATGTATTTTAGCCAGAGGCTGGGTGTGAGGGAAGGGAAGTGCCCTCTCATCTCACGATAATAGCCTACAGTCGTGATACGTTCCCTCTCAATACCGTACGTCGTATCGCTTTCAATAAACAACCACCCTGTCATACACTTATAATTTCCATGTCGAAATGTGCTCTGGGTTACTTGGAATGATTTCAAACTGGGTGATTGGTGAAGAGTGATAACCTTTAACACTGGTTATTTTTAGGAGAAAAGATAATTGTGCAAAAAAAATTTACTAAACTGTCAAAGACAAAAAATTTAACAAATTAAATATAACTAAGCTTCTAGTATTAGGTTATATTTTGATCACACATTAGGTGGTGTGAGGTTGCCATTAAATTTCTACCGTTCGTGTACAGAAATGTAAAAAAATATTCCCCAGATCAAAACAGTGAAATTCCAACGAAATTATTTCTTAGCAAAGAAAGTCATTTAATTGAATATAAAGATTGAAATAATCAATGACTCCTTATACTTTATTAAAGCCAAAGCTTTTATTGTGTAAAATATATTAATTAACACTAGGAAAATATAAATTCACAACAACTAAAGCAATTATACACTACAATCAATAAATACCAAAAATGTTTTTCCTACCACTGCATGGAAATAATCACATTGCAACATCTGTAATCCCTATGCAAAACAGTTTATTTCCTGTTTCCGTTTCTTTGCCGCTCTAGAGCGCCAATGTTCTTAACCGCACGCTAGATCAAACAGCAATTTTGTCAGCTGTTATTATAAACCATACCGCAGCTATTGGTCATTGTTGTCGATTAGTAATTGCTTCTTTTTTAGTATTAGGTTATGTTTGATAGTTAACAGTCTGTTCCAACAGAAACCAATAAAAAAATAATCTGAATGACATTTTTTATACACTAAAACATTTAATCTGTAGCAATTATGTCGGTAAGAAAAATCGTGTGTGTATTACGACCGCAAATAGTCATTGCCGCTATCGAAACGTTTGCGTTTACAATTCTCTAGTGGCAATGACAACTATTTATACACAAATAGCTATTTTTGCATTCATTATAGTAAGATGCACGAAAATAGTCTGATGGAAATTTAAACAGCCGTGTCCCCCCTCACCCCTTCTCGCCCTGCAATGTTGTCATTTGTGATTATTTTTACCATGTGTAATACAGTATAAAAACGTGTTTCAGAATAAATTTGGCAACAATGTATCACCTCTCATCGGACTATTTTCGTGAATCCTACTAAAGCAAGGAATCTAAAATAAATAAAGAGAAGGTAGGGGTCAAGACACGCAACGCTCTCTATGCACCAGGTGTTCTTTTGCACCTATGACGTCATCATTGGCATTAACAGTATTAGTAATTGATGATGTCATAGGTGCAAAAGAACACCTGGTTCATAGAGGGCGTTGCATGTATTGACCCCTACCTTGTCTTTATTTATTTTAGATTCCTTGTACTATAGTACATTCTCTAATATTCCTAATCCTGTACGCCAATCATGCAATTTGCGGTAAATACAGCAATTCTACCAATGTGCAGAATGTTAGGCTACGTGCCAATTAATTATAGGCGAAAGTGAAATCACTAAACGGCTGTCAAACCGTGAGCAAAAAAGTCAGCTGCACGATTAGAATACCTAATCAATCCACAGTCCCATTCGTAGAAAACCCACGCTGGCGCTGTTGCGTTGTTCATTTCCGCAGTTCCGATCCAAGTTCAAGTTCCAGTTCCAGTTTTTTCCCCAAACCTGTGCCTCTGAGCAACAACATCTCGTCAACATTTTTCTCACAAAAACACTTTCCCTGTTGACTGCGATCGAGAAAGTTGTAGGACTGTTTAATCGTGGAATTCCCGTACAGTACTAATTCAAATCAAATCAAATCAAAACATAATTTATTTCATCCAATAAACAATACATAGGAATCAACATTACATTATTTGTATGATATGAAATGTGATCCTCACATAGGCCAAGCCTGTGCGTGAGGATGAGTCATACAATTATGACTCATCCTCACAATTAAAAGTGACATAATTTTTGCGTATAGTTATCATTTTTTAATGTTTACAATTTACACTGTAAATAACCTGTAATAATAGTTTCAGCCTAAATCTGTTATTTGTGTATTGCTACTTTTTGTCCAATCTACACATAACCAAATAAGTTTAGTGGCATACTTATGGGGAAAAGAGAACGCCGTCCTCGAAACAATGGTAGCACCTCCAATTTGTAAACTTAATTTAAGGATTATGTGATTGTTAGAATGGAATCAGATGGCTAGAATAATTTTGAAAAAGTTTGTTATTGTTATTGTTTTTTTTTTTTTTTTTACAAATAGGCCTATGCTCATTTTAGACGGTAGAAATAGCGCTTCCCGCGCTAAGTTGATCATTCCATTCCATTTCATTTTGTTTTAGACTCCTCCCATAAGGACCTTGGTGGCTCCCCCTACCCTCACGGGCGGTCCGTACCTAGCGTTAGCCATACCGGACATGTCTTGCGACAAGGGGAGTTATGGAACAAGGGTTCCAAATCACATTAAGGCGGATTAGACCCCCACAAAACCCGGAATTCGCCAGACCTGTGGTACTCAACCGGCAGTGAACCTAAATCGACAAACCGCTGTGAGTGTCAGTGGCAGCACTGTCCAAGCTACTTCTCAACTTTCGTATGTAAGCAACGCCCCCAGATGAGGCTGGAGCCCCCCCTCACAGCCGAAGCTGTGTGCCGAGAATGCTGACAACCACGGCACCCTCGAGGCCAACCCAATATCCGGACTGGCCGAAGCCAGGGGCTTGAACCGGAAACCGAGGTCCCATTTTAGGTTTTACTTGGGATATGGGTAGTACCCAAGCGGAATAACTAGGTCTCTAGAAACCCGCACGCCAAAGACGCCGGCTACACTGCAACCGCGCCCGAAGGTCACGGAAGCCCCAGATCCCCGACAGCCTGACTCATTTTCCCCTTTTGGGGGAGGGCTGGAGTGAGACACCCAGTAAGCCCGCGATTGGCAAAGCCACCTCCGCCAGGGCTCGGAACAGCCTAAGCTGCCCTCCGGTACTTTGAGCTGGCATTTGGCAGTGGACATCCCAGTTCTAAGGGTGCAGGCCCTGAAGTACAACATACACCCTTTACTGTTTGGCCATTACAGCACACCACAGCGAAGGCTCGACAAAGTCTCCGTTCCTGAGAGACAGTGCCTACTTCAATGTTAAAGGAGGCCACGCCCGTTAACCCAGTACTACTACTGGTATTGGATGGTGAACACTCCAGTTCTAGGGGTAGCACGCCTTGAAGTACAACGCGTACCCCGGTCAAGTTTATCAGCTAGTTCTCCGGGAGTTAAGGTTTAATAATCAGCCGTTTAGTTTATATAATTAATTGTTTTGTGGTATTTTGACAAGAAGCGCCGCTTCCTTGGTGTTACGCACGACCGACTGGATAACAAACCCGAAAAATAATCTCCCAGACAGCGGCGGAGGCAACGGAATCCCACGCTACTGGCGTTAGGTTATACCATAGATTGAGCATACTCCTCCTATGGTTATACTGGTTATATAGGCGCTACTGGTGTTAGGTTATACCATACTCCTCCTATGGTTATACTGGTTATTTATAGGCGCAACTGGCGTTAGGTTATACCATAGATTAAGCACACTCCTCCTATATGGTTATACTGGTTATATAAGCGACTGGTGTTATAGGTTATACCATAGATTAAACATACTCCTCCTATGTTTGTACTGGTTATTTATAGGTGCTACTGGCGTTAGGTTACACCATGGATTAAGCATACTCCTCCTATGGTTATTCTGGTTATATAGGCGCTAGTGGTGTTAGGTTATACCATAGATTAAGCATACTCCTCCTATGGTTATACTGGTTATATAGGCGCCTTACCAAAACGAAGATGCAAACCAAATTTTTTCAGGAATAGGGTAACTAAATGGAGAAATGTTTTATTTATTAGTGAAAAATATCATGGCTATATTTTCAGGTTACTTTCTAATATAAGCTAACTATTTGTATTAAAGCAGTCAAATAACTTGCTTGATATTTAGTTTTATTTTAAACTTTATATAAATTAGTTTAATTGTTTTTTTTTTTGCGGGGGATACGGGAGTTTTTTACTCCCCGGGTTCGATTTGAAAGTACACAAAATTTGGTGTTACTGCGATGATTCTGGGTTGTAAACCGGATACTTGCCCCTTCTCCAACTACATTAGAACACGGAGATACAAACAAATATTTTTACATTTAAATAACATAAACTCTAAATCTCTGGAATATGGAAACCATCTTATGATCCCGGGTTTACATCTAATGAGACTACTTCTTTAATATAGCTTATTCTTTAGAGTAAATGCTTACAAATGTGTGGAGTTCGATTAAGTCCTTTGAGGAAGACTCACACAATCCAATAACAGTTATGACAAAATTCATTACAAATAGTACACTGCATGCTGATGCTCTGCATAGATCCTATACGAAATTACAATATACCGGCAACCGGGAAGAAAGCATCAATATTGAATTTCCATCCATTCTAACCGAAGCCAATCATTTACCTGCTACAAAGAAGAACCGCTCTCTCACACTATCTGGGAAATATCGGGCTAGGCAATTCTTGTATGGTATAATGGCTCAATTATATCGTCTTGCTTCTTTTACTTCAAGATTTCTATAAATTTGCATTGCTGGAACACTGTAAGGCTTTGTATCTTAATGGCGAATATGAGACACACATAATTATTTAACATCTGCATTGGACACTACTTATGTAGATAGGGATCAGAGATGGGGTCTAATATTATATACAGCAACCAGTTTTTACATTTTTTGACCAATTAAAGTGTAGAGGTCAATACCCCCTCCAACACAAACAAAGCTAGAGCACATTGAAATTCCGTGTGATGAAGTAGGCCTATTCTGGATGGCGTAGCTAAAGCCCTAAGTTCGCCAAACCAGCAATCAACTCTATAGTCTACATGTATAACTGTTCGAAAAATATCATATATTACCCAAAACCCGATTTACGGGTTGACAGTCGTGAAGCATTTTAACAGTAGAAAACGAGTAGGCTACATTTTTTTAACCAAACCAAAGTTTTTGAATCCCGAAGTGTTGTCAGTTCGATGCTGAGAAACATTAGTCGCTTTTTGAAGGTTACATTGAGTTAGAGGTTGACCCGTTAGATAGTCAATAAACTGGGGTTCGGAATCGGACCCCATCAAAACGTTCAAAAATAACGAAGGTGTTAGAGTTAGAATACACAATAAAGGCACAAGGTTCAGCGTTCAAATCTCATATGACCTATAGGAATGTAACTAAATGTTTTTTTTCCGATAAGTTAATTATAGGTGTAGAGAGTAGACTCCAAAATGGTTACGAATCTTCCCCTATATGAATAACACAATTGCCCTTTTTAGGAAATCTTCTTAGGCCTCAGTTAAAAAAAAGATTCCATCAATTTTCTGAAGTTTTGAATACAACCTTTTAAATTCGAACCTTTTAAATTAAATTTGACCCATTGAGTTCCTAAATCACGAAACCCATAAATTTAACTGCCAGATCCTCCATGAGTCGTTCCTCTCCATTTATTGTTATAGATCCCGCGCCGCCGGAGGGTGTGTACAGTCCAGTTCACATAACCGCTGAGGTCGTGAGTTTACCGTGTACCGTGTACCGTGTACCGTGTACCGTCAGTACCGTACCGTGCGCGTGACGGCCCTGACATTCGGAAGGTACACTCCCCATGCGAGCGTATTGAGAATCACTTTCGATCCTTGTGTAACCGACAAAAGCGGTTCCGCTGCAACCGGTTCGTTAAAAATAACTGGTTCCCTTATTTGTCACCGTAAATCAGCCGTTTTGTTGTGGGTTTCCACTAGGTTTTTGTGTTGAATGAAGGTTAGCGTATAACGAGTTAATTTGTTGAACACGGAGTTTAGTTTCGATGATCTGGCATTAGTGTAGTATATATGTATCGTATGGCTATCATAGCCAGCTACCAACTTAAATAATAATAAAATAAATAAAATATGTTCTGCAGTGCAAAGCACTTGCGTCAGTACATTTAAAAGTGGCCTGGGATCGGGCCGTTAGGATTTGGTCTGACAGCTGGCATAGCTGAGAGATCACTTGCGTAATAGTTCAGCTGCCAAAAATTGTTGTTCGTTTGGCACCACCCGGGGAGTACGTGCAGATTTAATGGAATGCTGCGGACGCGAACAACATCACCGCCCAAGTGTAGTTAAAACATCAGTAAAGTATCATCAAGAGTTAAGGTACTTAGATACTTTAGATACTTGATTTGAAACACCGACGCACTCTGTTACTGTATCATAACTATGCTTATAAAACTGGCTAATCATGAAAATCAACGGCATGTTGTTCCTAAAAAACTTGCATCTATAGAATAAACTCGTGTTAGATTTATTTGAAAATTAGGCTTTTTGGAAGGTAACTTATCTTGTTGGTGACCTTTCTCCAAGGTACCATGTACAAATAATAATATATAGGTTAGGTTAAATTAAGTTAGCTTAGATTATCAGTTACTATTGGGAAGAATTACCTGCTAAACAAATTGCAAAAATTTGTTTCACTGTACCGACGAGAAAATGTACCTCCCAGAAGGGATCCCGCAGATTATGATACGTATTTATTTCTCTAAAATTTCTCATGTTCATGAAGTCATAGTCGAAAGACAAGATTTCTCATGTATCATTATTAAAGCTATGTTATGCAGTTTCAGGGGTTCGGAAATTTAGAATTCCTATCTAATACAGATTGTTTATTCAATAATTAGAAAATGGGTCCCTCATATCAAATTACTCATTTTCCGGAACTTATAGGACTAGTAGGTGAGTTAGTTAGAGAAGACAAGAGGTTGCTGATAAATTGTGATCTTCCAGCCAAATACTGAGGTCGAAATCACACCCCTTTCATCTCATACTTGCATGAAATCAACTGTTACTACTAACTAAAAAGTTAAAACTTGTTTTTTTAGGAAAAGATTCTCCAAGACTTGTTCAAATCCTAGAAGGAAATAAAATAATTGTTTACCAAAAAATTTACTAACACATACGGTGTTCCGAAAGGAATAAGGCTCTTGTCGATGACTTTCAAAAAACTTGAGTTAACTCGTTGGGAACAATGGCCATGGGATCGACGGTGGAGCGGCTCAGCAGCTGTCAGGTCCAGGAAGTGTGGGCGGCGGCGGCGGTGGCAGTGGCATTGCTAATGAAGTAGTGAAATGCGACCAGCGCCGCTCGCCAGCGGTCCAGTGGTCCGGGGGAGAAAGCGATCGGGGGCGAGTACTCGGTACTCGGAGTGGAAGGCTCCGGTGACAGGTTACGTCACGGGGGTCGGCACCCTCTGGAGACGCCAGGGAGATGATCAGTGGGTGGATAAAAACGTCCGGGTCCTCATATTAATAACTTTCTTCTCTCCTCATTCTGACCCCCATAACTTAGACTCAACTCGTGCTTCATTTATACCAAAGAATATACTTAAGATTCAACATTTTATCCACATAGAAGAAAATCTACCTTTAAAACTAAGGGGCCCTAGACGTCTGTCAACAAATTCCCGATCTCCGATGAAGAATAAGCTAAGGTAAAATATAAAAAGCCACGAAAGTTAGCCAACATGCATCATTGACGTAAATCTGTGGAATACAGTTTATAATGTTTTTTAGAAAAAAAATTACAAAATTAACTCGAATGTGTGTGAAGATTTGACATCAATTAGCATATAATATCTTGATCTTGATAGCTATATCGCATTGAGACAAAATTTTTAAATTGATAATGATTTGATTTAATTTTGAAGATAACTATGAAAACTCCATTGGATTAATCTAGGGACTTCGACAGATGTTGCAAATCCTTCCAAAAATTTCAAATTGGTAAAATTAAGGTATTATGTAATACATCTCTAGCGCCTACCACTCACAATCACTGAGTATTTCACCTGAGCTGGTAATCTCTTTCAGGAGCACGATACAGCATCCTACAAAGCCTGCCAATTGTGCCAAGTGAGCCATGGCAATTGTCAAATCGAAAGCCACTCTACCAGACTGAACGCAACGTTTACCATGGCTTCGTTTACTTCGCCGTTCATCAAAGGCGGTAGTCAATGACGCGTGGTGTGGGAGTGCGGCCGTATCCCAGGGCTAATTATTGCACCGATCACCGCAATGTCGTGGGCCTGGGACCAGCGGGACTCTGGTCTTGGGCAACGGAACGCATTCCTGCTGCCCACAGCACTACAGCAGCAACACGGTGAAGTCCGAGGGGCAACGGAATGCATTCCTGCTGCCCACATCACTACAGCAGCAACACGGTGAAGTCCGAGGGGCAACGGAATGCATTCCTGCTGCCCACATCACTAAAGCAGCAACACGGTGAAGTCCGAGGGGCAACGGAATGCATTCCTGCTGCCCACATCACTACAGCAGCAACACGGTGAAGTCCGAGGGGCAACGGAATGCATTCCTGCTGCCCACATCACTACAGCAGCAACACGGTGAAGTCCGAGGGGCAACGGAATGCATTCCTGCTGCCCACAGCACTACAGCAGCAACACGGTGAAGTCCGAGGGGCAACGGAATGCATTCCTGCTGCCCACATCACTACAGCAGCAACACGGTGAAGTCCGAGGGGCAACGGAACGCATTCCTGCTGCCCACAGCACTACAGCAGCAACACGGTGAAGTCCGAGGGGCAACGGAATGCATTCCTGCTGCCCACATCACTACAGCAGCAACACGGTGAAGTCCGAGGGGCAACGGAATGCATTCCTGCTGCCCACATCACTAAAGCAGCAACACGGTGAAGTCCGAGGGGCAACGGAACGCATTCCTGCTGCCCACAGCACTACAGCAGCAACACGGTGAAGTCCGAGGGGCAACGGTCAGTCTTTACAAAGGCACTGTCTTGAAACATTGCTTTCGACAGTTGAAAATCGACTGATTATCAGGATCTACGATTTAATTTGTGTGAATTATTTTTTGTAGCCAATAAAAAATGTTGAGCAGAAACAATGTCTTAATAAAAAATGCGCTGAGTAATCCAGTGCGTTTTGTTATGAGAAAAGTTTTTATTTTAATTCTTCGTATTTTTAGAATTGTAATAAGAATACGAGCAAACAGTCATACAAAGAGCTCATCAGTAATCAATAATTTGCAATTCACTTATTTTACAAAAGTTCTGTGTCTCAAATTCTTTTACTACTATTCAAGGTTCATAGTAATTATTCTGTGGCCTTTGTTGTACTTTCTTATAAACCCCTCAGTATAACTCGAAGTGCATTTTTTGGCTACGAAAGCGTATTCTTAAAAATTAGTACAAGATCATAAACAAAAATATAAATAAAAACATGGTTATGTTTGGGAAATGGCTGGATCTGGAAAGAAGGTTTATACAGGTTTACACTGGTACGAAGGACTGACAATTGTTTGTTTACTACGCTTGGTTAGTGTGTAAACCAATAAAATGAACAGAATAAGACCACACCACTTGTTTTAACATGTGCTTAGACAGACTCCGGTAGAAATTATATGGTTGTACAGATGAAAATTAGTCTCCGGAAGTTTGATGGATTTATTTTCCATTAGATGTATTTCTCAATTGTCATTCCTTTGTTACCTAAGTCAATGCCTAAAGGTCTTCCCATATAGAAACAGGCCTTTTGTGAAAATTGTATAACAATTTCAAAGTAACCTATTAGATTTAGTTATTGAGCAAGTATAAATAAATGGATTGACCCAGGTGCATCATAATGAAGGCAAAAATCGAAACACTACCCTGCAGTTTAATAGATTAAAATGCAATCTAGGACGATCCCTCCAGTCCATCATCTACTTCTTGGGACTCGTCCTTGAGTTTCGATGTCAATTAATGCCATTCGCGTCGCTTGACTTGCATCAGTCCATATCAGCAGCTTCCTTTCCCCTTCAAAATGCTCTTGTCTACCATTTTAATTGACAAGATGGGAAAGGGATGACCAAAAATGCATTGGAAAGTCTTGGACTATAATTGTAAACCATCTAGATGAATCAAAATCTGTATCGGAATGCTTTTGCAGAGAACTTTGGGCAAAGGTGACGTAAATGGCTGTTAAATAAATGGATCGAAATACCAGGGATATAAACAAAAGAGAGAAGGGGGAATTGTAGGTCAACGACTTCGACGGACAGACAGACTCTGGCGTGGCGAATGGTAAATGGTCCGAATGTTGGGCCGGCCTTGAGAATGAAAATTGAAAGTAAGTAAATAAGGTTCATGTGCCACTTCACGTTTCAGTCCAAATTTGACCGCTTTCAAAATGCTGCAAACCATATAATCACAAAATACCGAGGTATAAATTTTGGTAATACGATTTCGTAAATATTCAAGTTTTTCAAAGTGTTTACGAGAAGGAATTTTACTGATTTTCTATTCCTTTATAAATTTAATAAAAGACAATTTAATTTTAAGCCAAAAACAATTTATCTAGTATTTAAGGCCCTACGAAGAAACTACCATTCTTTTGCTGATGAATTTTTATTATTGGAGAAATACGTGTATTTAATTATTTTCGAGGAAGTTGTAATTCCGTCCATATTTCTTGATTAAACCTAATATTGAAATTATTTAAGATTAAATTACATCCAAATGACAAATTACAACGGAATCCACATTGAAACCAAATTAAGCCAAAATGAGAATAATTTATAAGATATTTTGCTCAGGGCGAACGTTGTAAAACTTCTGGTTTTGACATTAACACTCACCGTTTAAACACCAATTTATTTGGAATTTAGTAATTAAATTTGTATTTAGTTTGAAGAAAACTAGCAAGTGCTTTTCGTTTATTTGTTTTTTTTCACTGTTGTATATTTATTAAATTTAATTAATTTTTATGTCTCCAAAGTTGAAATAACTGAGGAGCAATAGGCTCCTACCACAGGAACACGTAATCCTCGGTTATTCGCTTAAATATTTTGGTTTTAAGTATACGAATTGTTTATTCGTCACGGATGTAGCATTTTAAACAGAACTTTAAAACAGTAAAAATAATGACATTTCTTTCAAAGTAGTTCGCACATTTATTGAGAGGTTGCATCTTCGAGTATTTTTGTATGAAGATTTTGGAAAAAACTACCCTAAAATAAAGGATTCGATCATATAAAATAGATTGTTAGTGGAAATCCTACAATTAAACCTACAGAATCATTTTTATTTGCATTAACATAAACACATAATTAACGGCCAATCCTCTAGTAAAATTCAAGTATCATTAGTCTCCAATCCCCCTAACATGATTGACTATTATTGACTATCATTTTTGACTATTATTGACTATTATTATCGACTATCATTGACTATACACTAACGTGATTAGATACATTGTACCAAATGTATAAAATGGCATAGGCGTTAAAACCAGGTGGCGCAATCTTCCGCGGCGTACATGGAAGTATCAGTGACATATGATAGGTAAATCAGTATTACCACTTTTCTTAACCAAGGATGAAACATTTTATAACTGCGGGTTATGTTTATGTTGTGGAAAAGTTTTTTTGAAGTATAGCAAATCCAGCTGATTAAAAACAATATCGATCACAGCGACTCTGGCGCGGCGTACACACTAAACTTCCAAATTTTTGTATCAAACAAAATGCATTGGATGAGAAGTCTATTCACGTGAGTATATATATTTAATGCTACCACTCTTCTCGATCAAGGATACAATTTTTTTATAAATGAGGGTTATGTTTATGTTGTGATGAAATGTTTTTGCAGCTTTGTAAATCCATCTGAATAACTAACAATGTACCTAAACAAACCTAAAAGGTCATCTAAGAGGTAGGAGACACGAACAGCTAATTGACGTCATGTTGTTTATATCGACAGATGAGTGGTTTGTTTTAAATATATCAGCTGCTGCACCTTTGACGTCATCGATTTATTATTGTTTTTATTTATGTCACCTACCTCCCTCTCATTCTATATTTCTTGATAACTACAAGATCGATTACAAAGACAATACACAACATAGATTACAAATGTTTCATACAGTGCGACATACAGAAATGTTTCAAATCCCGGTATTAAACAAAATACTTTGGATGGGAAGTCTATTTACATTAGTGTATATTGCCTAACACATAATTATAGTGCCTAACAACATTGTAACACATCTTAAAAAAAAATCAATTGTTTTGTTCTACTACCCCATACTGAAACATTTACTCATCCTTTACACTTTTCATGTTATTACTTCTTACAAATAAGAGTTTGCACATTAATGGAAACTGTCAGTTATGATTAGTAATCCTATTTTTTAAAAGTACTGTTCTTCAAACTTTGTTGAGAACTAAACAACTCAGGCATTTATCGTGGACGTATCCATCTCATCATCTCACGACTCCATGTTATTGTTGTGCGTGGTAGTGGAGGGAGGCCTTCAACTTTACAAATGGACCGTTCAGTGCCGGCCAATTTCCTATAATGAGATGATACCGATCCAATCCGTTATCGCTTATGGAGATGCTCTTTTACACTAGTCAATGTTGCAACGAGCGATTGTTTGGTTAACTGTTTGCGTGATTAAGCGACAGCTTGTCTTCAACACACCCGTCGCAGCAGACCTGTAAACTCGCAAACTTGCAGTGGATTTTGGTTATTTCATTTTTTATAAGTAACGTGATGCTGCGTATGTAGGTTTATTGCAATGTCAATTTCGCAAACAAATATTAAAACTCATAGATTGTGTTTACTTAAATCTATGTAATTAGTCAAGGTAGTAAACCCGATATATCAGACCTTTTTATAATTTAGTTTTTTCCTTGTATAACTTGATTTAGTTAATGTGAATTAAGTAAGTTTATATGTTAAAACGTTAAGTGAAAATGTAGCATAGTAAAAGTTTAGACAGTACAGTTGAAGATATATAATTAATCATTAAAAAGATTTTAGTGACGGACTAATGGAAAAGATCAGTAATGTTGGGTGGATCATTTACTAAATTTATCAACACCTTAATTGGGTTTTTCAATTTTACAGTGATTCCATAACATTTATGTTAAAGTTACTGCGAAGATTTTGTCAAAACCTAACAGACACTATTCCGGGATCTTGGTGAATTTTTAGTAAAAGCTTTAACTGAAGAATGTCACGTAGAATGTTATTTTCTAAACATACAATTTTGCTCCATAGGATTGTCCTGTTCATAAGGTATTTCCTTTTTCAGATTCTGTCCACATTATACCTACCAACTTAATAATTTCTCCACTTAAAAGTCCTTAAACAAATAACCGTACTACACCCAATAATAAAGTAACAAAAAACTACTCTAGACTCTATGTTATCACTTATCAGTTCCATATTCAGTTTGTTTCGCTTTAGATAGAACCCCAAAACTCGCCGCTACACATCTATTTCAAAATGTCTTAAAAAGTGTAAATAACTTGTATTTCGAGTTGGAAGATGCCCAAAGCCCGGCGCCGCCCCTTTCTCCCCGGAGAAGTTATATATACAAGCCGTCGGGAGGCGCGCTGGGCTCAGTGCTTGTACACCATGCGCGCCGCTCTCATCGTAGCCTTCGGTGAGTCCAGCGCACACGCCATGTGCTCAGTAGCGGTATAGTGGTGGTGCTGGGGTGGTGGGAACTGTGCGTGCCTTTAGTGGAATACTTTAGTTTTATATCTTTGATAAACTAATAACTTAGGGGTCAAAGTTTGTTGGTGTTGAAAAGTGTTAAAGATTGAGTTATTTTTATAATTACCTAACTCGATTCATCTCGTTAAATATTATTCAAATCTAAATATAAAACATCTGAATATAACCAAATCAAATGTATAAAATCTAAATATAAAACAATGCGTCATACAAAATAGAAAATAAACAAACAATTAACTTATTTAGTCATAATAACAAATTAATAAGAAAAACTCCTTCCTTGGTAGTTATTATCCAAAGTTTTGATCTTATGCCATACACTACAAACAGGCAGGGAAAATATAGTAAAAGTAAAACAGGTGATTTTACAATGAAATAAAATTACCTTGTCCAATCACTGGTTGTCAAAAGACGACATGTTTCGTTCCTTAGAACTTCATTAGGTCCATAGTATACAACTACCTCATAGTCCAATGTATTATTTATTATTACATCGTGATTTGTCAAATGATTCAATGAAAAGTTGTCCCAGTCACTAAAACTATAAGTTTTCGTAGTGATAAAATCAATATAACTGATTAAAATTGCACTTGGGCGGGCCAGCACCTTACTCTATCACAAACTAGGAAATAATATTTTTCTAATTCTGGACAAAATTCACCTGTTTTTTTATCTCCTTCTAAATAGTAAAAAAATAGCTTTTTTGTCCATAACCTAAAAAATCTGCTGTGATATTTTTTAGTCAAAGTACTGAAAAGTTAGCTGCTTGTTAAGTATCAATTATGTTTTTTTTTTTTAATTTGATATGCAGAATAGTGAAATACAAAGTTTTGATTATATCATGTAAATAACAGAACTGTATATTACTTACTTTATAAAACAAAACCTCAAAATCATAACTTTATAATTAATTAAAACTTCTATCAATTTAAAATTTAAAGTATAAGTCAGCATTATGATAAAAAAAAAAAAAAAAAAAAAAAACATTGTTCACTACTTTGAACAAAAGTGTATTTAATTTTAATATAAAAAGACCAACTTTTTAAATTACCATACAGAATGATTTTAAGATGATAAACCAAGGCGTGTAGTATCATTTAATGTCTAATTCCATTAGATTAACGCTAACGTTTTGTGTATTGACATATTTTTTACCATTCTCATAATTCGTACACATTAAATAAATTTAAAAGTTTAATTATGCGAGTTAAAAGTTTTTATCATTTATAACTATTGTTAAAGTAAAGCGTTGTTTTCAATATCAACCCAAGACATCTTTGAACAAATTATTGACGTTGGACCTAATTTATTGATAGCTGTGGTTTTACACTCAAGTTTCCAACATTTTTGTGTTTATAATCTTTGAAACTTAACCAATTTAGTAAACTGTCAATAGCTCAAATTAGTAAGTTACATAACTCACATACTAAGTTAATAACTTGGACCCACCTAAGTATAACTTACTTAAACACACATACAACAAATTAAGTTTGGCTAAACCATGCAGGCAATCACTCTAGATGTTTAATCTTTTATGTTTACTATTAATAAAATAAAATCATTTTTTTAACTCAATCAACTTACCTTGAACAGTAGAACTATGAGTTTAATAGTTTCTGTAAGGTTATAAACTCAATCAACTTACCTTGAACAGTAGAACTATGAGTTTAGGAGTTTCTGTAAAGTTGTAAACTCAATCAACTTACCTTGAACAGTAGAACTATGAGTTTAGGAGTTTCTGTAAAGTTGTAAACTCAATCAACTTACCTTGAACAGTAGAACTATGAGTTTAGGAGTTTCTGTAAAGTTGTAAACAATTAGACGTTTGTCAATTTTATTATATTATCTAACTTTGAATGTCAATGTAACTGGTTTTAAATTGCGACTATCCAAATCGAAAATCAATCAAAGAGCATCAACTTCAAAGTGCTCCCTTAAGTCACAATTTTAGTATCTTTTTTATCTGTAAAGAGTAGGTACTAATGTACCAAAACATATTTTGGGGGAGAGCTGCAAATTTAATAAAGCCATTAAATAGTTTTAGGCTAAATACTCAGCCACATTATGCTATTTGAGTTCATCTATTGTATAGTCACAAGGACAACGAAAGGGTCAAATTAAGCAATGCAACACATCTAAATTAGAATTTTTTTGTAATTGCCATATAAGACCAATAGTTTTAAAAACATGTTTGTTATAATTAATTGCACATAAGAATTTACAGTTAAGCTTTAACTGATATAAGATAAAGATCTTTCGTGTTTAGAACACCGATGCTTGGATGAATCCAATCATTGAGTGGCTTACCTCATGCGTGCGATTGTTTACAGAAACTATTAATTTTTCTATACCACAACTAAAAATTTAGCTAACATCCGTACTGCGCCAAATGCTTAATACGTCTTCAATGAGTTTACCTCCTTAATTAAAGATTTCCCCCTATTTAAGAAAAATATGTGACAAGTATAAGATAAATCAAACCTAAATTTTCCCAATGTAAACTTGCAATAAATCATGTTGTATGGCAATCAACCTTCAGGGGTAAATAATCGAAGTAATATGTAAGAGTAATTATCTGGAGCGAGAGAGAGAGAGGTGGAAAGTGCGACCAGGAGTTAAGTAAGAGGGCGACCGCAGGGTCAACAACCAGATCTAGTTCCACAAGTAACAGGTTACTCCGACCGGTGACAGAACTCGTAACAGTTACTTCAAACAGTGACGATACCTAAAGGGTGAACCCAAAAAGTTGTTTAGAAAACTGTCTCTTTTAGTCTTTTTAAAGTTTAGTCTCGTTGCAAAGTTTTATTGGTGTAAACACTGAACTAGAAGAGAGGCATACGCCTTCACATGCTATCTGGATTTTGCTTCAACTTAACTTAATTTTTGCTAAACTGTGAAATTTAATTTAACAACACTACACCATGTCCGTTAACGCTCATAAGGGCATCGTTGATTCCAAAATCGGCTTAGTAACTAAACGTGATAGAGCACTGACAGTTTCAAATGTCACAGCTCCTCACCGGCCACCGGTTAAGGTTTTAATTAACATATTTCAACCATGTTAGAACCTGTTGTAATATTATATATAATCTGGTGTAATTGAGTTTTTAGTTGTGATCAGATAGATGGTTAAACAATTAGGCGTGAAAAGTAACCGCTTTCAAAATGTGCATTCTGGTCACTGAACAGCAATCTTCTTTTTTTTATTTCTGCTGTAGATTATGAAACCCATAATTCGATACAAAATATTGAAATCCATCCAATTCAAAGAATAGTAACAAAAGGTTACGAGGTAAATTGCCATTCGATCAACCTGAGGTCATCTTAATTCCTCACGTTCACGGACAATAATAACTTGAAGTCTCTATGCGGTGTACTAGCCTTTGTAGAATTACTATACTTGTAAAAATTAATTATCCTACTATTACTCAGCTGGTTTCATTTCAAAAGCTCATTGTAGTTGAACCAGTCAGCTAGAAAGATCAATTAACTCTAGTGACAAGACAGATCAAATCACTGCTTTAACGGAACTAAGGTTAGAGCTGTGAAATTAGTTTTTTTTTAATGACGAAACTATCACAACATTGTCACACTTGGAGACTTTAACGAGATATTTGGTCTTTTAAATTTCAAAAACGCTATATAAATGGAAAAATTACCAATTTTCAGTTTAAATTAAATACTATATTTAATATTTTAGAGACTTATGTATATAACATCGTTCAATTCCATCCTAATAACTCATTATTTAAAAAAAAAATTGATAATAAATGTTCCCCGTTATTGATTTTGTGAATGTAAAGCTGCATCTGCACTGGCCGAACATTCGTGGCGAACTTCTTTGGCGAACACAAAAACTTAACCAACATTCTTAACGAGCAATTACTGACCATATTATTTGAATTGGAAATAAATATTAACAAACAAACAAATGTTCGGCAAAACATTGTTCAGCCAGTGAGGGCGCCGTTTTAAAAGGACATGCCTTTATTTCTTCAACAGTGCTAGGTTACTTTTTTATTGCAAGTCACATTTTAAAATTTTCCTATAAACACCTTTTAATGCAATAAAAAAGCTAAGTTTGAACTCTAAACCTTGTAAACTTCTTTTTTGGAGGGCGTCGATAATACGTTTACGATTACTTATGAAACGTCGTTTATGTGAGGTGTAAGCTAAGTTAGTAGCTTTTGGAAGGGAACTGTGAAGAAACCCTGGATATGGAACTGTAAAAATTTAACATGCAGTATATTGGAATATATTGAAGACTACGGATGGGTTTGTATGATTGCAAGTCCTAGAACTGTTATGCACAGAATAACGACCGTGCTGTCAGTTCTTGAACCTGATGCCATTTTTGTATTGGGATATTAATAAAGTATGTCATCTAACACCAGACCAGGATTAGTAAACAGAACCAAAGTCAAGAAAGATCCAGAACTCCAACATTGTAGATCTAAAATATTCTCACACACTCTATAAAAAATTGTCACTGATTCTTGCTAATACATATTTCCATTCGTCACTCCAGGAGACTTCAACGCCCGATAAACCAATCGCGATCGGTTTCTCCCTCCTTATCCCCCGGATTCACGACCCGATAGTCAGAACCCCTCTTATCCGACCGGCAGCTACCGCCCGATGATCGGTTTATCCGTCGCCGCTCGCCGGTGGTGCAAGAGAGAGCGAAGCACGACCGTGCCACCGGGACACACGATAGTGCCGTGCCGTGCGCTACCATTAGTGCCCCACGTGGGGAATACAGGACAGTAATTGGCTATAATGCATGCGTCGATTGAGTCAATAGTGTGGTTGTATGCGATCTGGGAGCTTGTAAATGCATGATCTATTTGATGTAGGAAAGTGTAAATTATTTTACATTGATTAGCGAATTTTTCTATAGGGAATAAGCTATTATGGAAGTAGCCATGGTAAGACCTCAGCCTGAGGCCATGATAATTGTTCGTGTTGAGGTCCCGATAAGCCAAAAACACCATTTGTTCATTTCAATATACATATGTGTCATATATATATATATATATATATATATATATATATATATATATATATATATATATATATATTCATATATATGTTATTTCGATCTATAAAGTAGGTTTTATAACAATTCGTTCTACGCACTTAAGATGACAATTGCAGACAGTTTTAAAGCACAGACAACGCTTAACATAATGGCATGTTAAGGCCATCAAGAACCTTAACCTTTTTTAGAAGGGTAATTAGCCTTCTGGTATGGCTTGTTTATGTATAGATCAACGGAACAAACATGCGTGATAAATTAAATGTCTTTGAATATGAAATACAATAGCATTTCTATGAGTTGGTTCGCTAGAAAGATTTGACTATGGAGAGGTTATCACCATCACAGGAGTTTTTTTTATGGTTTCATATAGTCTTTATTGTTTACTTCAATCACACAGGTGTTGTCAGTCTAAAGCATCATCCACATACAGCATGGTGATGCACATACAGTATATTAATTTGAATTCAGCCACTTAATTAATAAGAGTCTCATTTTTACCAAACTAGCTTCCTCTCTCGTCTTTTATACCTTATTATTTTGTAAGACGCAAAACAGTTAGCCAAGACGACCAAGGTTTGTTTAGTTGAAACCCCCATGTAATTATACTATACGTGATGTAGACGTTACCATAATATCACCACTCAACATCCACTGTCATCATTAGTCTTACCAAAGTACAATCTCTTTAACCGTCAGCCTTGGCCTGGTAAACCAATTGCCACTCCTTCAGTTGTTTTGTAGTGACAATGTCTTCCAAATATAAACAAGGCAATTATAAATAATACGGACAAATTAGTGTAAAATTGACTCTGGTAACTTTGGATCATTATATTACTACCGATTATGTTTAATGATATAACTTTTACGATTAGCCAAACCGTATAAGTCTTTACTCGTAGTTAGATTTTACACAAATTTTTATTTAACCGAACCATAATGCTAATGAACATTAACCAATATATTTTTAATACAACATGCATATTTTATATTTCACTCAAAACTTAAAATGGATGCGATGATGCGATAATCTTTTTATTGTTTATACAAATAAAGACTGTTGTAAAGTTTTAATTAAATAAAAGATATCCTTATTCACGAGAGAAAAAATACTATTAAAAATATACTTCTTTAGTTAAAGAAAAGAATTAAATATTTCAGATTCATTGCATTCCTCATTAGAAACTTTACGACGACCTTTGACGGTTTTAAGTCGTAAACTAGACAATAGAACAGAACAAGGATTATTGACAACTCCTTTTATAGTTTCTTGTATCAAAACATAGCACTTAATTCGAGAATACCATGAAAACATCTTTACATTTTCGATATTGTAGTAAACACTTTAAAACTAAAATACACACCATTTAATTATGTTGATGCCTTCTATGCCCAGTAGGTTATGCAATAATTTGTATACTGATTCAATTCTCACTTGCTCTCTTTGCCAAGTTCTAAAATCTCTGTATTCTTTCTTCTTCAATGTACATACTGTTAATACAGTTCACCGATTTCCGGCTATTAAAACCTTATTGCGAATATAGCTGGACTCAACTATAAATAAACAAAGCAACGTCAAAGTGATTAATAGAGTTAATTACACACCAATTACCGAACAAACCACATCTTTGTTGGTGCGGAGTTTGGAGGTTGCGCAACTCGGGCTGCTGGAGTTGACGCCACGTCGGGGGAAAGTGTCGAGGAGGATAATAGAAATATCTAATTAATTACAACAGATGGGAAGACGGAAACAATTACTGCCACATCCGGTTGGGTTTCTTTTGGGATGTTTTCATTGTCAATGTTGTTTTTTAGTGATGAGAAAATTGTTATCTTTTTAATGCAAGATTTTTATCTTCGCGAAATGTTCTTTGTTCTCTAGTTAAACATGTGTTTATTCGACAATCCTTAAAATCGTAGTTGTCATAACTATCATATCTTTTAGTTCAATCAGAATGAAGCACGTATTGAACGTAAGTTCAATCAAAGCTGCCCAATGCTAAACCGTAAATTGGCTCCTTGTTGGAAACTTCGCGTCAGGCATCATTGGTTTTTAGACTAACGAAAAAAAATACTTTTCTGTACATATTTTTAAAATTGTAACTATCTATGCCATATCTTAAATTTTTAAATAAAATATTAGGTCTATATAAATACCGTTTTTCACTAAAGTATGTCTATAAAACGTTTTATTTTTTATAGTTTATTAATTTGAAAATATTATAAAGGAAGAATATTTTGGATGGACTGCATTCCGTAGTTTACTTTTAACGGAATGCCGAAATTAACAACCAAAAATTTGTAAAGCGTTAAATTGACAATCGGCATACTTAGTTGTTTTAGTTACTAAAATAATAAATTAAGATTTTCAACAGTTTAGAATTCTGGAAACAACCCCAAGTTGGTACACAGGTTGCAAGTAGACCCAAGTAATGGACACATCAGTAGGCAGGGCCGGAGTTTTGACCTGCTGTTGCGGCTGCCTTGTGCCTTCTGAACGCTACTTCCATCTCATTATGCAAATACCCCCTGTAATTCACTCTCACTGTCACTCCGGTTTATGAGATTAGCAAACAGGCGAACGGCTTCCCATAACATCAACATGTTCAAAAAGCACGTCAACGGGTAGTAAATTTGTAATTTGTGCTTTGTGCTTTCTGGTAAAGAGACGTAGTTGGAGTATCCACGAGTTTGGCGTAGCCACTGAAAAATCGAACTGGTTTTGTTTCTTGAGATGAATTGATTACTGTAAAGTCATTTTGCCGTATATTAGATACAATTTCAGTAAAAAGTTGTCTAAAATATTTCACTTGCACCAATAAATGTTTCAAAACATCCAATAAACTTTGTTCTGCCATTGTACGGCGCTCTTCTTGATCGTCATAGAGCAAATGCCAAAAAGTAGGAACATAACGCTGTTAAATTTGTTTGAACAGCATTAATTTGTTGAATTTTTGGGAGGTTTATTTTGGAAATAGACATAATTTCTTATCTACTGCCTTTAGTTAGGTTCAATTCTGTATAATGTACCTAACTTTAAGGAAAATTAAGATTGTCTTATGTTTAGAAGAAGTGCTCAAGAAAAAAATTCTTACACCCTAAAATATAATTTTGTAGAATAGAAGTAAAACTTTTTTCTCGGCCAGACCAAGACTGGTAGGCTCAACACGTGATTTCTACACAGATCTAATCGTCCTGGCGCTATAGATCCATTCGCAGAACCCAAGAGCTGGGCAGGTTTGTGGGCGGTTCTCTTTCCCTCTATGGAGAGTCGGACTGTTCCTGTTTTGCCTTTCCTATTCCTGCAAATTCCTGGCTTCCCTAGCAGTGATCGACATCCTATCCATTACAAAAAGAATCTACCAGCCATGCTGGAGCCTACTAATATTGTAAACAGATTTCTTACATTTGACGGTCTTATTTCAATATAAAGTTTCCTACAGTCCAGCTCACGCAGAATATCAATGTTCCTAAGGCTGTGTTGTCACCGTTGCTCCTTAATCACGCACCCAGAAGCCCTCTGGCGGGTGCGGGCGGTGCTACTCGCAGGAGAGTTGCACAAGTAGCTCTGGAACGTTTCCACAAATCACTTCCCCCCCGCCTTTATAATTACCCTCACTTTCCGTCACGACCCTTTAATTGTGAATTATCCCTTTCTATTACCCACACCCGCACCCGGCGCGCCCTCTCTCTTTCTCTGTCTCTGTCACGCACAGCTGACGATTAGACTGATTTGGAAGTAGAGGATGATTAACAAGTAGAAAAGATTTACGACCGAAAAGCATCGGGTAATGCTTGTGCAGCTGCGTGATGGTTTCATTTGTCAGGTACAAAATTAAAAGAACTAACTAATTACTATGCGGAGATGTAATTTCACCCTGTTATAAGGAAAATTATTTTGAAAAATACTCTTTAATCTACTAATATTGCTAGTTGTTAAAATTCCAGACAATCGGGAGAGAGTTTCGGCGAAAGATATAATCATGACAATTATTTATAAAAAAAAGTGATTGAATCATCTTAAATTATACTCTCCATTAAGGAAACTGACTATGCCGGTTGGTTTTAATATAAGAAACTTCTATTGAGTGAAAACAATTTAGGAAAAACGTGAATGAAGTGAATTCACTTATGTTGGGAAATACTCATACCTAGCTGAGAATTTTTACGATGGGTGATAAAATACTATCAATTTCAATGTAATCCCTCATTGTTCCTTCAAATATTAACAGTTTACAATAAATCATTTAGAAGCAACTAGAAAATAATAACTAGATGTTTACGAAAAAGAGACAACCCCGAAGTATTTTGCGGTAGGCCTAAAGTAAAAATTATTAGAGCATTTCGTGAAAAGAAATGATTAAAGGAGTAGATGATGAAAGGAGAGGTTTTATGGTTAACAATTATCGTAGTTTATTGCCAATACCATTATTTTCTGTGCTTTGCTCCGCGCGACTGATTGATTTCGATCTTGACTAAATTGCTGAAAATAACGTAATACTAAATCTTAAAAAAGGATGATATAACAGTTAATTTATTTAATTTGCGCAAATCGTACGGTAGTACAAAACTTACCAAAGAGAGCAAAATTAGAAAGCATGATTTAATGTCTCGAGGGTCGAGACATTGTTAAGTAGTTAATTTTATGACTAGCCACTGTTTCTGTGCGAAACGATGGTTGGATAACAATATGAGCAAAAAGTGAGCGAATGACAGCAGCTTGGGCGTTGTTGGCCTGCTGTCAGTGACAACCCAGTGACAAAGTGGCTATTCGTCAAGTTCGACAACCCAGTCGCAGCCGACCTGCGTGTTTAGCGAAATTCCCAATGCATGTGAACAGATTTGACTTGAGTTGAGTGGAGATTTGAGTTTTCTGACATTATTGAAAAACAACCGAGTATTAGGTAAATTAAACGAAAAAGTAAAAAATTAAACTATAATTGCAAATTATTTTACACGACGAAAGGAAGTTATGTTATTCTGTTATATTGACACTATGATGATCTATGATCGCTCATTGTGAAGTTCTTCCCCTCTGAACGCCGATAAAATCGAATCCTCCAATCACTCGAGCACCTTGAACTTTATCCCACCGTTGTAAACAATTAGACGTAACGAGATAAGGCAAGAAAACACGGAAGATCAGCCGCAGTAGTGGGAGACTGCGTGTTCCCCATGAGGAAGGTCAGGGACAAGTGCGCGTGCGCGTATAATACTGCGATGATGGTGTGATTATCGAGAAATATTTAGCTGTATATCAGTTAGTCGATTTATTCATTCATTGTTAGACTAAACATTTATTTCATTACTAAGACCGTTTAAATCCTGTTGGAAAATCCAATAAAATGTATAATACCTTTTGTATTTATTTCTATCCCTTGCTTCTTTATGTTGTAAAGCAACCAAATAACCAACCTATTAACCTGTATAACTGCAACTGGATGGCAGTCATATTTTATAATGGCACTATATGTTTAATTTTATTTACGCTTCCTTAAATATTTTTATTGAACATATATTGAACAATTAAGTAGGTATCCTACTTTAAAGACAAACCGATATCTAATCTACAAACGCTAACATTTGCACATAATTTATTTACCTACACAAAATATCTTCTATATAAACACTTAGTTTATCAACTTTCTTTAGACGAATTTAGAAAGCAGTAAGGGTCTGTTCATAATAATAAATATTGGCATTGCTTCTAAAACCGAAAGCAACCTAAGTGTTTGGAAGTATTTAACAATTTACTTTACTGCGTGTAGTTTAATTAATACCCAAATCGATCCGACAGCACTAAAATTAAAACTACGCTTAATCTAATATTTCCTTAAGACTTCTATAATGCCAAAGATGGGGAATTTCGGTGTAATTAGATAATTATTATCAATAAGAGATTGGTCTACATAAGCACCAGAGCATAATCTACATTAGCACCAGACTGAATCGATGTGTTAAATCAAGTGTTTCTAATGAAAAAAAGTATTTATCCATCCTCTGTCGACAGCCTAACACCCAGTATCCCTCAACACAGCTGTTCCCACCACCCTAGTTTGCCGCGCTGCACCGCCGCCGCCGCAATGTCATGCTCCTAGTCTGCATCTGTCAGCTTTCTCCTTCTCCCTTACGGATTTGATTTACCATTGTGGTTTGTCATTTGATCATTTCTCATGACTAAGTATTATCTCTCAATTCATCCTGACGACACTCTTTAAGAGAATTTCTCTAATAGATGTAATGTGCGGTTCCTGGGCTTGTAATAATTTCAGCTAGACGACTTTAGAAGTTAATGAAATCGTCTGCTCAAACGTTTATTAATCGTTTTTTGTACAAAATTTGCCTGTCAAATAAATATAGAGGATTCTCAACGATACATCCCTACCTGAAATAAGTCTCTAATAAACACAATCTAACAATAAAAAAAAAACTGCATGTGTGGTGTTTTTAGTCTTTTATAATGTTCAAAAACAGGCAAAGGGTGTTAGGTCTACGGTTATTAGGATATTTGCTAATATTTTATAGGATTTCCATCAGGACTTTAACGCCAACTTAAAGACTTCAACGATATTAACGTAGTAAAGCTTTCATAGTGAAACCTAAATGACGTTTTTATGTAGGCTATAAATCCTCTGTTGAAAACATACTCTCTATGTATATAATCTATGCCGAAACTTTTTAAGAGACTGAAAAATGAAACTTTTATTTAAGTTCTTTTCGTGTTAGGCGTTAGCAAATCATCTTTTATTATCAAAGGGGTGACGGTTTGAGCGTCTAGGATGGTTATAATGAATTATTAGTATAAATTAACATTATAATTGTTATCAAACGATTTACCGTAAATTAAACACCAAAAGATTAAACCTTTAAAATAGACTCTTGTAAATTGTGTTAAGAAAATAACACCACTAACCCATACACTCCTTGATTCAAGGGACGGAACATTCAAGAGTGAGATAGTGATGTGTCTGTCTGAATGTCAATCAATGAGTACCGGATCGAATGCAAGAGTGATACTTCCTCTAGTCTATTGTGTTGGGACGATAGAAATGCAGATTGCTATAGAGACCAATCACATGTAACTAAACACAGTGATCGAGTCTCGAAACGTCCAGGTATCAGACGCTCCGGGATCATACTTTCACATTTCGCATATCATTATCTAAAAAATAACAAGTGGATGATAGTGGTGCGGAGCAGAATTTCACAATATTACAGAGTTCTATATGGGGCCTAAATAGTAGTATGTAAATTGTTCATAATTCGAAAGAATTCATATTCATATTTCGGAGGATTACTAATATTGTTGTATCGTCCGAAGTATTGTTGATTTATATTTGATAATCATAGTTGGCTACCCATAACTCTAGGAAAAATTGCTGTAAATATACAAAAAGACAAAAAGAGTTCACATGAACTTAGTCACGTATTTCATTATTAGTACGCCTTCCTTCATGACATTTAATTATTTCTACTCTTTGAACCGGTGTTGAGGAGTATGATGAATACGTTAACAAAGCTTCTTATAAGTGGAAACTTTTAATACAACAATAACAATAGTTGATGCGGAATTGTTATCATCACAACCCAATGATATTATGCAGTGCGCAGGATGATGTAATTAAGCATGCCAGCTTGCCTTATTAAAACACCACAAGAACATATTTGCACTTAAATTTTCTTCAACTAAATTAAGTGCTAACTCATTGAAACTAAAAATCTCACCTCAAATGAAACTAAAGTTGTCACGCAGTGTTTTTAACTTCACAGCACTCTTCTCAAAATGTGAGGTTCTTTAGGTCGATCGTGAGCCAAGCCCATAAATTTTGTAAAGGTTTGAAACAAGGTTTGAAAACCTAAGCTCTAAATAAGATTACTCTAAAATTAAGGCCCGATTGAAAGGCCAACTAGTGGCTTTCGTATTGGGTTCCGTACGTGGGAGAGTTCGTCGGCCATTAAATCCATCAAGGGGAGAGTCCTTGGTGAGAAGGTTTGAAAAGGATCTCCTGTAGCGTGTTTGTGTGTGTGTGTGAATGGTAGTCTTAGTTGTAAGTTATTTTGCATTGTTTCACCTTTGCCATACGTTTTGTAAAATGTCCTTAGGCAATAAATGATTGATTTATTGATTGACCTTCAGGAGCCAAAATTAAAATCTGTCACATCGTTCCAAATAGTTGGAGGTGAAGTCAAATTTGGCTATTACTTAATTATTTTAGTAATTCAACTCGTCTTAGTTAGTTACAACTCTATTAAAGGTGTCATTCGACACCAGTGTATGCCTTCAAGTAGTCCTTTTTACGGAATTTTAAGAGCATAATAGCTAAAAAAATAGATGAAGATTGAATCTTTCTGCATCAATCTATATCTTAAAATAGAAGAACAATCAAATGTGTAAAAGAGGTAAGCTCTTCAAAAAAGTAAGCAAGTTGTCTTCAGAATTTTGTCCGTGTCCTGTCCGTTTCCTTTCCTGCTATGTGTAGCCGTACCTGTACAGCCAGGAAGAAGCAAGGAACAGCCTAGTTAAATATTGGGATGTTCCTACCGCACGTGTAACAATGGTAGGCGCGTGGCTCACAGGGAGAGAGAAAACTACTTTGGATTCGCACGTGCGTTCAGTGAAAACCTTTGGGACGCTAGAACAAATTGTATTATACCAATGGGAGACGAAATGTTACATGTGTTGCGCAACACTGTACGTGGACACTATTTTTTGGTTTCACTTATAACGTTGTCCTAATTAGTTTTATTGCAGAAGAATCAAATTTGATTTGCACAAGCGTTACCACTTATTGCTGAATATTACATATACAAGTATTGAATAGGTACATGGTTACCTAACTAGTAACGGTTGACAATTCAGAGGGATTATTTAAAAAATAATCAACTTGAAAGTTAAAATAATCTGCTCTATTCATCTCAAGGGTAGTCTAATTCCTCAATCCCCTTTTTCCTTGCTGGCCAACAAGTCATCTCCCAACATCATTGAAGAGTTGAACACTTTGAGCGATCACGTGTTGAAGTCTAAACCGACGCAATCAAGTTGTTATCCACACTTGTCGATCTAGATTCCAACGACTGGCTCGCAGCCAAGCATTACCTTCGTCCTTGTACTTCCTCGTGTACCATCAACTTCCGGTCCGGATTCCAGTTTTTACAGTGGGCGTGGCGCCGGTGCCGACAGGCCAAATAAACGTTGCTTTCACTGGATCGTTACGAAGTTCTGGCACTGTGGGTCAAACTGGCCGTGACTTTCGCCTGGAAGGTCCATCATGGCCGGGGGATGGTCCATCATGACCAGGGACGGTCCGTAATGGTCCAGGGGAGGGAGCGGGGGCGGGAGGTCTCGGCAGATAAGTCGCTTCTGCATCGCAACCTAAACGGATAGCTGCCTACTTAACCTACTTCCAACCATTGTTTTCTGTGAGCCTCGGGATGGTAAACGTAATGGAGTGAGCTATGAATTATTGAATGATCCTGTGGTTGCTTAACCAACTACGACGAGAGGATTAGTAGAGTTAGTTTTAATCTTGTAAAGATTTAACAACCTTTTGTATTAGCATTTTCATTAAAAAATTTTTATCAGTGTACTTACAAATGATTATAAATTACAGTTGGGGTAGTCTGTTAAATGTAACATTTTAAAATTATAATAACAATTTGTGTATGCAATATTTTTGAAATGGTAAGCCTATTTCATACTTCGGAAAATTTTTATAATTTTCAAGTCTTGAAACCTTTTAATCTTGTGGACTGAAGGGAAATTATTGTTAAACAATTCTTGTAGTTCAATTACGCTGTCATTTTCTATACGGATTTCAAGGTGAAGAAGTAGTAAATCCGTTTGGCTTTTAATAGCATGGTGGTGAACTCATCGATGCTAATAAATCCCAATAACTCCCGACTAGGAACTCGATATGCAGGATGAAGTATGGGATCGTCCTTGCAGGATCGCCAGGATGGTTTATCCTGCAGGAGAGCGGCGGCCTCGACGGCGTCTCCCGTTACTCGGCAACCCGCGTCCTTATACATCCTATCTCCACGGAGTATCTTCCATCAACATCGCATGTAAATATCCAGCGGGGAACATCCATTGTTGGCTTTCTCACATGTATTGCATCTCTCCAGGGAATGTGCTCGGTGGAGCGTTAAGGCGTTTCTGGAACATCTGGGTCTAAAATGTGTGATTACGTAATTTCATGGGCGAGGTGAATCCTGGTACTTGTAGGACAGTTCTGTAGTCACTTAGTTTGACCAGTACTATGTCGATCAGTACAGTCAGTACTACTTGGTTCGATGATTACTATGTCGTATATTGCCCTTTATTAAAAGGATAGTAGTGAACTTAAAATATAACTTTTTTGCCACTTACTAAGTTACTTCAAAACAAAAACTATTTTCAAATGTAGTCTCTATTTAAAAAAAGACTAAGGACGGGGTTTTCAAAATGGTTTGTGAGATCTTTCTTTGTGATCACATCTTGAATCATGAAATCGGATGTTGGAATGGTATGACTAAGTGCAGAGCGGGAAAAATGAGAGGTTTCTTCAGTTGGTCTAAGACCGAGTGCCGGGTAGACCAAGTCTTGCTCTATGGGTTTATTCAATTTTGTTGTACCGAGGATTGTTCACTTGTTGGAATTTGTTATGGTAAAAAGACTATAAAAATTTACGCCAACAAGCAACGTCACTTTAAATAGTGTTCTTTTATTGTTGTTTACTTTTGGTTGTTATTTCATTGCTAAAATTGCAACCATTAAGACCAATGATAAAAATTACAATGTTCAAGCTTTTTTTAGACTAAAACGATTTATCCTAGAGTTGAGACTGTTTTTAACTTATTTCTGAACCAAAATACTCTTAAATCCAAAAATAACATCTAGATTTTGAGATCAAAATGAAATACAACGCTATGGACACTCCTAATATTACAGTATAGTTTATTACAGTATATAGGATTTTAATGAAAGCTCTTACGTACGAGCTCGTATTTGCGCTTCTTCAAGCAAGACGTAGTTATCTTACTACAGAATTTTCGTATTTGTTTTTATTTGATTTGTAATTGTGTTCGTTTGTAATTTGAGCAAATTCTCACGAAAGTTTCAGAAACCTGAGTGTCTGAATGTCTGAATGTGGCAATGTTTTGTTCATATGTATATTCCTGAAAACCGTCAGTAGACTTTGAATGTTAATGGTGATGTGGACACATCCACTGCATATGGAACGCAAATACAATTTACTAAAACCAATAATTAGAGTTCACTATTAACTGTGAACATTGACGAAAACTCATTTACCAGTAATTTACCCAAACTGATACCGGTCCTGGGCTGTTATTTGTCCTTTTACCGACCCCTCGATTTCTGGAACCGTCAATAACCTTTTCGGCAGTTGCCTGTTATTATTGGGCAACCACCTCTCGGGTTAGGGAGCTACTTTTACTCTTATCCACTCAGAAAGGAATCTCATTGAGCAACCTCATTACTTGCGGTGGAGCAGTGACTAGGGGCACTAGGAGGAAATTGGAGTTGACAGTAACCAGGAACAGGACTTGAAGTTTTTACCTAAACCAGAAAACCATTTAAGTTGCTTAGGGTGTTATAAGTACAACGTAGTAAATTTATAATATAGCCAATGAATGAATTTTGACAACTCTTATCAAGTAGTAGGTTAAAATGTACTCAGATACAGAATGTGTATATCACTGTTTATTCAAATAGCAATGGCACTTTAGTTTGGCCTTAATTTGTTTGGTCTTTGCAATTACTTGACATAAGTAATTCAAGTAAGAACCGGTCGAGATGATTGCTTTATAAAAGGTAGGGATATATAATTTTTAGTGTTTATGCTCGTAACGTGTTAAGGATGATATGATATGTAAATTAAATGTTACATTCTTTCAATTTGTAAAGAGGTTCTTCTTCTTCACGATCATGTTAAAAAAGGCCTAAAATTAAAGCTTAGTTTCCACGTCGGCGAATATGTAGAAGATTTAAGCAATAATTTAAGGAATGTGGGATTGACTTCTTATGCCTTGAGGGTGAGTACTGTACAAAAATCTTGTTTTCATCTCATACTTTTGAATCTTGAAAGAAACGAATGTCCGTACCACATTATTATGTGTGCCACTTGTAGGTTCGACTTGTCAGCCTCCTCCTCAGTAGAGTACCAGGCCAGGCCCGATGTAATGAGTTACATAATGTCAATCAATATTCGACTTCCGCACTTCACGCCTCAAGAGGCAAAGACGCTCGTCGTGGTTCCCAGACTTCCTTCATTCTTAAACTGACCCAAATATATCCACGCTTGATTGACGGGCTAGTATAAATAACACATTGCATGGATTGCAATTGACTGTTTGAGAAAATCCAACAAGCTAATTATAAAAATATTGCAGAAAAAACTATTATAATGTACAAAATTATGTTGGTCTCACTTTTAACCATACTTCAAATTTTTAGATGCACTCCATCATAGCACATTTAAAACATATAGCACGTTCTAGAATGTGCATTAAATCAATTCCAATGTATTTAATTAAAATATTATTGAAAAAACAAATATTTATAGATAATTTACAACCTAATAACATAATAATAAACTTATTCATAAATAACAAATATGTACATAATAATTGTCTTTAATAATAAAAATTATAAATATTACACACTCTTTCGTCCTTGTAAGTTTTGTTCTCGGTAAGACGCCCAAACTGAAAAGGAGACAACAGAGAAAGGAGAAAGTTCAAGGGAGGAAGAGTAGAATTAGAATTTAAAACCAATCAAAATTAAGGGATAGGCAAACAAACCAATGTGAATAAATGTAGTGATGAAGAAAGAAGAAGGAATAAAGAAGAAAAAAGAAGAAGATAGAAAGAAGAAAAAGCAATTAAATATAATTGAGAGACTTGAAAAAGTATAGAGTATTAAATGAATTAACAATGAATTATCTTGTTAAAAAATCCGGAATTGTGAGTTTTAAACAGTGAAACAGATAGAAAGACTTTTTGTAAGTTCTCATACAATGTCAATTTGTCAGCGGAAAAAATTTATCTATATATTAATAGGCAAGCATGTTTCGTTTCCTCCTTTTTTCTCAGCTCGTGTGCATCGTAGGAGAAATCTGCGCATACCGTTAGAAAGGTATAGTCCTGTAGATGAGCAGAATCACATTCTAATTCACATCGGACTCCAGGGCTACGCCCCACAGGCTTTCAAAGTTCCAATGTTAATCTTATGGAGGAACGATAGCCTAATCAATTGAATCATTAGACAGCTGTTGTAAAAACAACTGCTAGAAAAATAGGAAGAACAGATGTTACTGTTATAAATAATCCAGTAAATTTGTATTCAAAAGTTCCCCTCGCTAGAAAAAATTGGGGTAGTTTTGATTTCTTTTGTTTCTTATGTTTTTTGGGGTGCTGAATCCGAATCTGAGGTTTGCTAACAAAATTTCTTGACGGAACATTGTCAAAAATGGAAAAAATGTGAAAAATTTTTATTTTTTTGTAATTTTTTGCTTATAACTCAAGAACTATTAACTTTTCGTAAATAATGTATATTACAAAAATTAAAGTACACAAAATTTGCTACAAAATGCACCCCCTATTTGTTATTCTCCGATGAACCGTTTGGGCTCCAGGGCTGTTTGAATATTGGAGTTTTAGCGAATTTACCCATAGGGAATACGCTCTTACGGTAGTAGTCACGGTAAGACCTAAGACCGGGACCATGTTACTTTTTCGTGTTAAGGTCCCCCAAAGCCAAAAACGCCGTTCATTCAAACTGATATATATGTATATATATATATTATACATGTATATATGTATATGTCAGTTAACACGATAACTTTTGAACCAAAACTCCGATTTTGATAAAATTTGGTACAGGGGTGTAAGGCAGCATTTACTTGATCGAGTTCGCAAACCAGAATGATCGGTCAACATTAACAAGTTTTTATGGTGTTTTAAATGGGTTACCTTTTGGTTTTTGGCTTTTTTTAACCTTAGTTCATAAAATTCAACAAATTTAACCTAAACTATTTAAAAGAGCTCAAAAAACAAACAATTTGGTATTTTGAATTTTTTATTTAGCTTATATGGTTATGGAGAAAATCCAAATATAAGCTTTCCATAGTTTTCTTATGGGAAATCAACAAAACCCTCTATCTTGCTTATTTATTGACATATATTTATAAAACTGTTTATGTACATTCATTAGAAAAGGTATATCCTTTATTTACTTGCAAAATCCATATGGCGACAGACCTATATACTTTCCCCCATCAGGTTTATGGTTAAAATAAAAATAACAGAAATTGATCAAATTTGGTATGCACATTCATTATGCAAGTTTTAACTTATATTTCCTTACAAACCCATATGGTAATACCCTTCGTCGCAGCAGACCTGCGTACTACTTAGCGAATTTCTAAATTAGAAATATTAATTTTGACTAGATGAACACGTAAACAAAATTTCATTACGTGCTCATAAATAGGGATATAAATGACTATATATTCTCCTAATGATACACATCGTAAAGAGTATGTAGGTATGCTGCCACGGGGAACACTAAAAGTAGGTTTTTAGCGTAAAAAAAATATTTCGACCATATGAAGATACATACTAAGTTTCATCAATCTCTGTCCATAAGTAAAAGAGTTTTCCTTTTCTCAATATATGATTTACATGGGAAAAGAGTATGCAGGTTTGCTGCCATGATAAGAACAAAAACCAAGATTTTTTAACATAAATGGTTGAATCTCAACCTAATGAAGCTAAATACCAAGTTTCTTCCAAAAATATTGGTTAATAAGTGAAATATTAACACATCCTTATTCTCCATAAGATTAATGTTGGAGCCCCAAAATACAATGTACTATTTTTAGACTTTTTAATATCTCGGTAACCAAATGAGATAGAGCAAAGCTTAAAAATACTAAGTTGTGTGTTTTTTTTAGCTAAATCCAATGGTGAAAATAAAAATTAAATATTTTTAAAAATTATTGATGAAAAATGCAAAAAAACCATTTTTGGGGTACAAAACCCCCAAAACTACCCCTTCCGGTAGGTCGATCATTCTGGTTTGCGAACTCGATCAAGTAAATGCTGCCTTACACCCCTGTACCAAATTTTATCAAAATCGGAGTTTCGGTTCAAAAGTTATCGTGTTCACTGACATATACATATATAATATATATATATATACATATAAATCAGTTTGAATGAACGGTGTTTTTTGCTTTGGGGGACCTCAACACGAAAAATTAACATGGTCCCGGTCTTAGGTCTTACCGTGACTACTACCGTAAGAGCGTATTCCCTATGGGTAAATTCGCTAAAACTCCAATATTCAAACAGCCCTGGAGCCCAAACGGTTCATCAGAGAATAACAAATATGGGGTGCATTTTGTAGCAAATTTTGTGTACTTTAATTTTTATAATATACATTATTTACGAAAAGTTAATAGTTCTTGAGTTATAAGCAAAAAATTACAAAAAAATAAAAATTTTTCACATTTTTTCCATTTTTGACAATGTTCCGTCAAGAAATTTTGTTAGCAAACCTTTCAGATTCGGATTCAGCACCCCAAAAAACATAAGAAACAAAAGAAATCAAAACTACCCCAATTTTTTCCTATGGTAAACACTAATTGACTGCATTAAAAATATTTTTAACTTCTTTGAGTCCAGCTCAACTATTTTGATCGAATTTCGATCAGGAGGCGAGGTCTAGTTATTATTATTATTGTTAATCCCTTCATTACAACGGTAACAACACTAAAAGTTTTGTTAGAATGATTGATTTCGTTCAGAAACAGTTGTCCAAACGCAGTTAATCCCTAATAAAAAATTAGATAATTATTGTTGATACATCCAATTAAAGATTGTGTATTCAATGGCAATGATTTAAAGTTTGCTTATTGAGACATTACAGTAAGTCATTACATGCTTCACGATGGAAACCGTTCTTCTAGACATGCGCACGGGCGAATACGCGACGACTAACCGGTGATTTCACGGCAGTGCGCACGCCTATTGCGTCATACTACAAAGCGCCTGTCTGCTGGCTAGATTATACTAGTTTAAATACCAGTGTTTAGTAAACAGAAACTATTATGTTAATTACTATGCTCTAGAATCTTTGGGTGGTGGGTTACTTTGTACAAAATTTCAGTTTTGTAACATTTCAAGAATAAAATTTGGTCTAATTAATTGTATTGTACCGTTATACGGTATATAGTGTATTAATTTAAAGTAGGGAAAAATTGTTTGATTTATGAAAAAGTTTAAACTGAAATGAAACCAGGACTCAAATAATTATCTAAACTAGAGATCACCTCATGGTCGAAATTCAACAAAAATATCAGTAGATAATGGACTCTGGACCCAATTAGTTCAAAAAATATTTGATAACTGAAACATTTGTTCTTCCTGATTCGGTTGCAATTGTTGTGCAACAGCTGTCTAATGATTCAATCTTCCATAAAATTAACATTGAAACTTGAAAAGCTTGTAGGGCGTAGCCCCATGGGGTGATGTGCATGCGATTCTGCTCATCTTCAGGACACAATTTTTCTAACGGTATGCGCGGATTTCTCCTCCGATGCCCACAATCTGAGAAAAAAAGTAAAAGAAACATGCTTGCCTATCAATATATAGATAGATTATAAATTATTGACGGTAAAACGTAAAGGATTATGATAAAGATTTGCGATTACCAACACAAAATGAATCGTAATCGCTAATCGATTAGGGATACATTAGCTTCTGTTTTATATGCATGAGCAGTACCATTACTTTAAGAGACCCTCATCTACCATAATTTATACATGTTAGATCTAAGGGGTAGAAACAAATTATAATAGCTACAAAATTCCAAAATGAATGGTTCCCAACATTTATTATTTCTGACATAAAATTCACGATGAGAATATTTCATAGGTTTTATAATTTTCTACCTGTATTATTTATTCTAGATTCCATGATGTTTTACAATGGTTCATATCTTACAATTTAACCGCAGGGAGTTAATGTTACTGTTAAAACAAAATCTGCATAAGCTACAGTAAACCTAAAACACATAACCATATAGCAGAGCCACCAGATAGCAATCTTACCGATATGGTTGGCTCGTTAAGGATAAAACTGAAGGGTGCAAACTGCGACAGTTATACCCGTGATAATTAAGCCACGACACCAGCACACTCTGGTGACGGGCGGCCGCAACATTCCCTGCACTGACCGCCGCTGCAACGTGCACTAGATGGAGCTTTCCCCTGTCCACGTACCTGCCATTGCATCACCATATTATATGACTGCGGATCACCATTAAACCATATTATACGACCGTTAAACCATACTGTAATGGTCGTGCTTCATGGTGTTCGGGCTTCAATTTGGTCGTAACTCACGATAAAATCTAGCGTGTAAACATGAATTGTGAGGATTGTGACTTTTCCTGAATTTTCCCAAATTATAAAGTAAAATACCCCCGTTGCAGCAGTAAAATACCTGCGTACTTAGCGAATTTCCAATGGCAATATTTACATGCCTGCACCAAATCTATACTTATTTAATACGCTAAGGGTTTTTTTTGGTCTTGAGATCTCCTCCTACAATTTTCAACCGATTTTCAAGTTTTTGGTGTCGTTGGGTAGGGCTTGGTCTGTAGTTGTTTCCGCCAAAAATTGATGAGAATCGGACTGAAAATAAAGGCGCTATCCAACATTGAAATCTCAAAATTTCCCATTCAAATAACATTGGGGACTGAATAAAGCATTTGAAACATCTGTTAATAATCAGCTGTAAATACGTGTAGTTACAGGCGATTAAAGAATTTCACATTATTGGATTGGTCGGATGTCATTGATTTAGAGCTAAAGTAACATTTGTACTGTATTTAAATAAATTGCTCGATTTCGAGCAACACGTATACTATAGTCTGTTTTTTTAAACCTGATCCTTCTCGAGAAAATTGGGGTGGGGGAGGGGTTTAAACTGTAAACAAAAAATTTAAACTGTAAACAACTCATTTAAACTTGTGACAAACGTGTGTCGAGTATCAGATTTCCTCAAATAACGTTTTAAATAAGTTATAATATCTTTCAGTAACCCTTAGTCAGCTGTTATATTTTACAGCCAAACCTATCCCTTGTTAAAAAGTAACAGTTCTAATGTAAACTTATTAAAAAACAACTGCTACCAATAATATTGTAAAACTGATATACATTATGTTGTGATGTAAAATTACCAGCTGGTATTCAACAGTGAAATACAACAAAAACAACAAAAAACAAAAGCCTTCAGCCAATGGGACAGTAGCAAGTATAAACAAACCCCCTCCACCATCCCTCCCTCGAAGGATCAGGTAAAAAAAAAAAAAAAAAAAAAAAAAAAAAAAAAAAAAAAAAAAAAAACGGACTATAGTTTTATATTGATCAGACAATTTCTGCAATAATAATCGTGTTAACAAACACTCGAAATTGAAAATAATATTTCCATATAAGCCCATGTTAAATTTTTAGTGACTCGTTATTCTTGCAGTTATAAATTTGTTTCCGATAAAAAACCACTACGTATCCAGAAAGTATAAAAAGCAACAAATTGATATATGAAATTACGTAATCGCAAAGGTGGCCCTCAACTGGAAGTTTTAGATCCTATATAAAAACGACCGTAATAGCTTTATTCCAACAGGAAATTCGGTAAAATGGAAAATGCCATACTATTCATAGACACAATATTTGACTACTATTGACACCAGGGGGAAGCTCGAATACACCTCAAATATATGGTCCATCAACCCTCTGTCAGTTTTAATAAATATTGTAAAAGTTGGAGATGGTTCGATGGTCCATAGAACCATTATGTTCATTTTTAGTTTGTTTTGTGAAAGGGTTCGATGGACCATCAACCTTGTTTATAAATTATTTTATTAAATATAAATTTTGGCTGATGTACCATCATACCATCAACTCCAAAACTACAAATGTATTAAATATAATTCAATATTAAAGTAAAGGGTCGATTTCACCTCAAACAGATGGTCCATCGACCCTCTCAAATTAAATATAACTAGAAATCGCCCCCTGGTCGAAATTCGATAAAAACTTCGGTTGATTTGGACCCAAGAAGCTTAAAAACATTTTATAACTGAAACATCTGTTCTTCCTGTTTTTATAGCAGTTGTTTTTACAACAGTTGTCTAATGATTCAATCAATTCTTCTTCCTCCATAAGATTAACATTGGAACTTTGAAAGCCTGTGGGGCGTAGCCCTGGTGTCTGATGTGAATTAGAATGGGATTCTGCTCATCTACAGGACTATACCTTTCTAATGGTATGCGCGGATTTCTCCTACGATGCACACGAGCTGAGAAAAAAGGAGGAAATGAAACATGCTTGCGTATTAATATATAGATTAAAATAAGATAGAGGCTCGATGGACCATCTATTTGTGGTGTAATCGAACCTATAATTAATAAAATAAGATAGAGGTTCGATGGACCATCTATTTGAGGTCTAATCGAACCTAACTGTTGTTGATACGTTATTTTATATTTAAAGGGTTGATGGACCATCGAACCATAATGCAAACATTTATTTTGCTTTATATTTAAGTGTAATGGTCCATCGAGCCAGTTATATTTTAAGTTAAATTATGATTTCACAAGGATTGATGGTCCATCGTTTTTGTATGTTAAAAAACTAACTTTTACTCCAGGGTCGATGGACCATATATTTGAGGTGTAATCGACCTAGCCCCGACACCACTAGACACCGACTGTGCTGTGTAGGTAGGTACCCCGCAGGCCCACGTGCGTTTCCCAGCCAGTAGTGGGTCACAGTAACTTGACCAGATGGAGTAGAATGATCCACTTTTTGCACTCTGAATTCAAAAAGCCACTGGACCACTGTCGCCACGTAATCGTAATCAGTCACCGCCCAAGGATACGTTCCCTCCACTCGCGTGGATACTCAATTACAATCATATTTATAACCGCCATAAAGGTTTTGCGCAATTTCTTGTAGTGAGCCGTTCTATATTGCAAATAAGAGGAATGTGGAATTTGTGACTTTGTTTGATAAAATTTGAACATATTTGGATATTCATTCAAAAGATTTTTTGCATGTATATATTGCACTACGATATTTGCAACATTTACAATAATGGCATGAACAGAATTTAAGCCACGAACGCAGTTGGATAAAGTTATAAGACAATTTGGATATAAGTAAAATAAAGTGTAAAACGCGAGTCTAAAATATTAATTTTATCTGGACCAAAAATTACTATAATATAATACCTCTAGAATCTACCCAAACTTGAAGCATTAGGGTTTGACTTTACAACCATGAATTTGGAACTTAAAACTGTCGTGAACATTTCGAAACAAATTTGAGAGGCGTTGTTTTCTCTTTGGAGTGTTTTAAGATCGTAATCTGCCGGGTTACAACATTACTTTCCGTTTCGCTTGGGCGAGCAGTATGTTCGCCATTATCAAGATCACTGAGGATAAATTGCAAAGCAACTCGTAGTCGGCCTACAGATCGACCCACGGGGCGAGATTGTACAACTGTTGTTTAGATTTTGTCAAACTTCACGCAGTTTCCGCTACGTTTACTTTCCAATTCAAAATTCTCAACGGTCATTGTTTTATCGCTGTGCCGCATTACCCGCTGTGTTAGGATGAAATACAAAGTTTGAGTAATTTTTTCGCCACAAATATTTTTCAATCGGGTAGAGACCTCTTCAAAATTCAAACTTTTATGATAAAAAAAAAAAACCACACACACACACAGGGAAAAAAAACATACAAAAACAAATTCGTAAAAAACAATTAGGCGACTGTGTCTTGTTCGTTCCTAAGCGAAGAATTGTTTCTTTCTATTTTACAACGAAATTTACAATTCTCAAAATTGTATCATGCTTTCATAATTTTACTGAAATACTTAACTTCTTTTTGAAAAGTACTTCCTTTCATTTCAGCTTTTTATATATTTTTTTACAAACTGTAGGGTGAAAATTTTAAAGATTTTTAAATATTTGTGTGAGCAGTATAAAATTCAATGCTGTCTTAACTAAAAAAAGTTGTTATGAGCGGTATTTTCCCAAGTAATTCCGGTAGGTCTTCTCATAACTTCTCAAAAACCATGGAATGAACTGGCAATATTTTTGCCGGTTCAGCATGGTTACATCTTTTCACCAATTTCAGTAATCTTCCTAATAGTGTAATGCTTATGACTGAATGCCATTCATATGCCATTCGTAGGACCCAAGAGTAGAGAGTATTTTCCTCCATGTCCTACAATTTTATGTGATTCATCTGCAATTTCATGATGAAAATTAGCTTACAACAACTTTAATCAGCAAGAAACAGATTTTTTTCCATCTTGACTGACTCCCTGTTCTGTTCCAGCATGGCTGATGGCCTTGGGCCAGTGCCAGTCAGCCCAACAGGCCCAGGGGTCCCAAGGGAGCCAGGGGGAGGGCAAGCAGCTGATCATGCTGGAGATAGAGCGGCTCAACTACCCTGACGAGGACAAGGTGGTCAAGAGACAGGCGGAGGTGCGGTACGGTGGGTCGCCAGGACAGTACGTGGTACGGACATCGGACCAGGGCGGGGCTCAGCAGCAGGTACTGTGGAGTTGTGGATCTTTGGAGTCTTGAAAATATCCTACAGGAACTCAAGCAGAAGTCTAGATTAGAAGTGAACAAGATGTCTTGAAAACAGCCGTTCTAGTGATGGACTTGATTACCCTCAAGTAACCGTAAAGGTTTTGTAACCATGCAAATAGAATAAGATAACCAAAATACTCTTCTATGAGTTTAGTGCTCAAAGAAAGCAGGACACATTTTAATTAGAATTAGAGAAGCTTCGTACGTACTAATAATTGCAGTGGAAGTTTGGGATTTTCAATACAAATTTTCGGGAAAGCAAAATTATTGAATTTAGGTACCGCACCACTGGATTGTTATAACCTCTTACAAAACAAAATGTCTCCTACTTTCTGCAAGTCATAAAATATTTGTTTGTTCCATTTCTTTTATATACTGGCCTCTAGAGACAACCTCACCTTACTAAAGATCATGTTTAATAAGCTGTTTGTCTTGGCTAGAAAAATATTTTTCACCCTTATGGAAAATTATGTGAAAAGTTAGTGAAAAGGCTATTGAAAAACTTATACTACAGTATCTTCAGATGGTTTTAAGATTGAAATATTAGAGTCATCAGTTCAATAGTAAATTGTTTGTTTTAATTTGGATGAGGTCTTAAACGAAATAATTCATGGAACATGACGATAATCAGAAATTAAACATGTGTAGGCCTACTTAATCACAAGCACAATGTGTTTGTAAGAGAGTTCTTGTAACGTATGATTGTGCAGTAGTTTTATATGTCCCTACTTGCGAGGAGAAATTGCATGCATGCAGGCTGTTTTATGGCCAGTTTACTATCAGCAACAATCGAGAAAGTTGTGAACGAAGACGTTTTATAGAGGAAACTGCAATTTTACAGGATTCTGCTTCCAACACGCAAGCGGAAATGCACCGTGAAACTTGACCCAAGAGGTGTTGGTAGCTACAGGTTATGCAAATTTTATAATTTTCTGCTTGTAAAAACCTTGACTAACTACCTCAATATTTTGTAATTGCGATATTGGTCCAGCTATTTAAGTTAATGCAAGATACTTCGGATATAACGTAGACGCAGTACAAAATATTCTAAATCTATAAGAAAACTTACCTGTTCAAGGCATCTCTTGAAAAAAAATCAGTATGTTTAATGAAAGAAAACCCCTTTGCCCGAGTGAGGTTTGAATGTTAAAATATAGTTTTCCTACTTATAGGTATAAACTAGTTTTCAATCGTTTTCATGGGATTCCAGATTGATATTTTCAAAAATGTTTCGAAATATGTTCAGAGCTACTAGATCGCCCCAGAGTTTACCATAACATGGAGTTCTCTCGATACCGTCTGGCGTTCTCAGAGACCAAATAATCAGAGGCTCTGACCTAATATTCATTGATACTTGAATTTAAGTATGAATATTGGACTATTAAAAAAGGTTTTTGCCATGACAATGTTGAACAAATTTCTTATTCATTCCAACCATTTAACTTCAACGGTGTCTATGCTAAGTGGGCGGTATTTCAAGAAGAATGCCACCTCTGATATTTCTTCTCAGGCATTCAACGCTGAGAAATCTCTGTGAATGGGCATTTGCAATAATAATCACCTCCAGTGACCAGTGACCAGCGACAGTCGTGTTCTTGGCCGAGTTGGACCACGTTCTCACGGATATTGAACGTGCGAGCATTGTAGACTGTCTCATTATCATTATGTGCCGTTGACAATATCTTTGGACCTTTCAGCGATTGGGACACCGCGAGAACATGGAACACGCATTTGCTGTGGGGAAACCGATACGGCAATGGCACATGAGTGGCAGCCTAATCGATTGACCAGTATAAACTTGCAAGGCTGCAATGCATTGGGTGGTGTTACAGTTATGCGACTGCATCGCAGAATATTGCATTTGGGATTTTAATGAACAAGCATTTAACTTGCATTTGAATCAAAAGTGGTTGGTGTTAACCAGTCAAATAACACTATCGAATTTTGTTCAAGAAGGTTGAAAGGAAAGGGGTCCTCAATATCTTAGGTGTTCTCAGAAAATTCCTATCTTACCTAATTTTACTTTAAATTAGTTTCTTTATTAATATGTTTTTTAAATGATCTATTTAATTAAGCTTTGATAATTTTAGACTCAGTACTCTATACAGTTTGAAAGTGTTAGAGCACCGCATACTACTGAAAACTAATTCTCTCGCCTGAAACTTTCTGTTCCGCAAACTTTGTCGAAAACTTACAAGGTTGTCCTACGTAATTTAAGCTTTCATAGTTCGTGAAATAACGTGTCACATTAAACCTCAATGTTCTAACAGTTTCATTCTGATAGAATGAATTAGGCGTACTTACACCAACTTTATAATATTTAGTTAAATGTCTATTCCAAAAATAAACTATTTACTACTTTTAAAAATTTACAAGCTTTTGGCCAACGATCATTAGTGTTCTATTTAATATGGTACAAATAGAAATCATTAACGCCTCCTCAGTTGCTGCTCTTTGCCATCATTTGCGATTGCATGAGTTGGTGTTGGGATGGTGGGTACCACAGAGGCGCGCTTTCCCCGTCACCAAACACAATTCATACCATCTGTCCGTCAACGTCACCGCCGCGGTCGCCAACGATTAGTCGCCTGTCGGGAAATGAAAGTAAAAGATCGCGGGTTTAGATTGATTACACTTAACTCGAGGAATGTTCGGGAAGAAAAATTAGTTTAATTTGAAATTAGTCTTGTGGAATTGACCACTTCCTGGAAGATGACAAAATTAATCATTATTAGAAAATATAAAGTTATGAGACGATTATGTGTTGAAGAAGGTACAACCATGGGTGACCTTTCTATGGTGGAAGAAATAGTTTAATTTCGAGGACTTGCAGAAAAGACTTGAGTTGTACAAAAATGATCATTTGCTTGCAAGCTATCGTGGAAGAAGGGGTTCAATTATTGGTCTTTTTGCTTTCAAAGCTCAATTTGGTCAACCCCAAGACATGTTCTTTGTTTCCGTAATCTCTCCGTTTCAGGCTAGCATTACTCTTGGAAAAAATTGCTCAATTTTAGTATTTTCAGTGTTAACAACCAGCAGTTTGTGACCGATGTTTGTTGTAGGTTCCCCCGGAGTACCTCAGTCTTCTGCAGCAGTTGTCGCCTCAGCCCTCGCAGCCGCACAACATTCAACAGCTCTACATCACCAGGTAAATATTCCTCTCTCAGTGATCTTCTTCGTCATTCTTCCTGCATTGGAAATGCATAAGAGATGTACATTTTACTAAGGCAAATTTAGAAATATTTACTGCATTACAACGGGTCTACAAAATGTTTTTTTGTTTTACTGAGTATAAAAATTTACGACATTAGTCTTTCTGGAAAATAATGATGAATTAAAACAATCGCTCGTCGATATTGATACCCAGACCGTTTGTCTGGGTAAAAATTAGTCTTAAAATATTACGATTGAAAAAAATTTCAAACTTTGTATGAAGGGTCGTTCGCCCCAAACTTTGTAAAATATTTCAATGTAATATTTCAATCAGATGTACACTTAGGATTTAGGTATTGCAGATTACATTAATACAAGTGGCTTCTCGTTTTAAAACCGAATATCCATAAAACTTATACTCACTATTGCTATAGCCCAAAAAGAAAAATAGCTTATTATTCACAAAATTTAAAGCCTCTATTTAAGTCATAAATTGAAACTAATGTTCTTGATCTGTTTTACATAATCTTTTGTTTCCAGAGGTCCTGAAGGGTCGTTCGCCCAGTTCCAAACTCCCCAGCCCGTGCCTCAGCGCCCCCCACTGACGCCTCAGCAGGAGGAGATGAGGCGGCTACAAGAGCACGAGGCCAACAAGCACATCCGGGAGCAGCAGGAGAGGGCGCTGCAGAGGGCGCTGCAGACGGGGCAGTTCCAGCCCGGGTTCCAGCCGGGGTTTCCACCTCAGCAGCCGCAGCCTCAGCAATACCAGCCTCAGTTCCAGCAGCAATATCAGCAGCCGGCCCAGCAGCCCCAGCAATATCAGCAACCACAGCAGTATCAGCAGCCTCAACAGTTCCAGCCGCAGCCCGACCCGCAAGACTACGCTCAGTATGAAGCACCGAGTGCCTATCCTTCTGAACCTCAATACCCTCAGGCTCCAGTAGGACCTCAGTACTACCAAACTAGGTCGATCCGTCCCGCTGATATCCCCGACAAGTTTTCATACAGTGAAGTAAAATTCGGTAGTTCTGATATTGCAAGAGAGAAGTTGGAACCGAGGCTGGTATCGATTGAACAAAGGTTGCAGAATCAGGTTAAACCTCAACCGCAGTACTACCAAGTTCAAGCTCAACCCCAACCACAACCCCAAGTTGAACCTCAACGACCAGTCGATTACAGCGCCTTCAGCGTCCAGCAACCCCAGCAGCAGACGCCGACGCAGCCTCAGCACCCTCAGCAGTATCTTATTGAGACCACCAAACCTGCGCAAAACGAAGAGAATGTCGTCAGGATACCTAGGCCACGCCCAGCGCCTCAAACGTCACAGTCTCTCTACTACCGGCCGGACCCACCGATTGTAGGAACTCTCTACGCTAAAGCTCCTGAACCCTACACTACCATTCCTCAGTCCGTGTACCAAGCGAAGAATCCTGAACCGTACACAACGATTCCTTTGGCTGTTTACAACCAAGTACCTGCCCAGTTCACTCCAGCTCCTGAGTACCGTCCTGAACCTCAAGGTGTTCCTCTACCTTCTCCTGACGCTCCATCTCGCTCAGCCATTTACGTCCATCAAAGCACCATTGGAAAGAGAATTACAACACAGCCTCCCCCCTCGTACGCCAACTACCAAGGATACTCACAGGGCATCCCTAGGATCCCCACTCCTCATGGCCAGCGACCATTAACTGCTTCGGAAATCAAAGCACTTTCTAAAGCCGGTTTCCAAATATCTCCTTTGGCCTTGAATAGCCTTCAAGAATCAAGTGAGATTTTACCATCAGATGAAGAAGAAGGTGATGAGTACAAGGCGACAAATTCCAAAAGGCAGAGTTTTTACATTGACGAGCGAAAACCACCTGGTAAATACCCCAAGAGGATTCCCAAACCTGTTCCTCTGACGGAAACTGAAAGGAAACTTTTAGCAGAGCAAGGAATCAGGAATTTATATAGAGTAGAATCTTCTGAAAGCAAAGACGCTCCTGTCACCTATGTTTTGGCCATAGATAATTCGATGATCAGGAAAAGAGAGTCAGAAGAACCAAAAGAAAGTAAAAACTAAAGACTATTAAAAGAATCGTGATAAGCTCAAGCTCTGACTTCCCGTAAAAAATCATGAAGAGCGTTTTGAAATCTTGAAGAGAATTTGCTTCTTCAAATGGTAAAACATATAGATATAATCGGTGAAAATGATAAAAATGTAAACAAGAAAAGCTTGTAGTAAAAAGATTTTTTATTACAAACCAAAGTCAGGGGTTTTACAAGATGGAAGAACAAGTAATGCCATGGAAGTTACCTGAAAGCAATGAAAACTGTTCGCCATATCCGTTGTAAGGGAAGTTACCGTAAATTGTAAATCTTTGTACATAGTAGTATTATTAGGTTACCATCTAGTTTTAAGTATTAAGTTCAAATGTTAACTTAGTTATAATAAAGAAAGACAAAACAAATTAAAATGTTTAATTTTCACCTTATGTCGTTATGTCCCGTGTTTGAGATACAATTTACTAAACACTAGTGATGGATACTAAACTTAAAACTGTGAAGCTGTATTATTTACCAATCTCAGAAACCCTATTATGGGTACACTGGGAACAGCAAGGCCGAAATTAGTTTTTATCCGAGAGGCGTGCAAGGGCAAAATCAGCTTTAGAGTTTTTCTTAAGTTGTAAAACTTATTTCCAGATAACAAGAATTACTTAGAGAATTATTTTATGGTTACAGTTGAGCATTGTGTGAAGTAAAATTAACTTGGATAATTCCCCTTGACATGGAAAAATGTAAGAGGTCAACAAATCTTAACTCCTCAAAGTGAGTTGCAGCAATACAACAATACGAATTTCAAACTAAATTTTAATTATTGGCTGCCGAGAACTAAAAATAAAATATCTGAAAATGCACTAGCCAAGGAAGCAGATGTCATTTTACTACTTCATAACAATCGCTAGTTAAGACGCAGAGTGCATCTTCACCAGTAACTGATTCTTGTCAGGATACTCAGTGAATGTAATGGGCCGGAACCTGGAGTCCATCTGTTGTTCGTTACTTACTCCGCTTCACTTGCAAAAACACTCAACAATCACCGCAACTCCAGTGTTTTGTGAGGTACATCAAGGCTCAATTACTGCCTGTTGCGTCATACGGTCGCATTTACGACACTAACGCTTACTGTGCGACTCTAGTCGACGGAAGTTGTGATTGTAAACGTAGGCGAGTGGATTTTAAATAGTTTACTTTAAAATTTAAATGATTGTATATACTATTTGCTTACATTTTAAAACAATAATACCACTTTCATATATTTAATAAAAATCTATACAGATGTGACAGGAAATAGTTGTTGTAAAGTAGACCTTGAGTCATAATAGATTAGAACAAGATTTTGTTTTATTATCTAACAATGGATATGTCATCTATGAAATATTCAACGGTATTTTTACTCTGATAGTACCCTCATTGTAACATTGCTAAGTTATATACCTGAAATAATTGTAAATTGAATTGTTTTAAATCCAAATTAAAAGTTACGTTTCAAAAAAACATGGCGACATTTTAAATTATGGCATACTTTAATTTAAATCCTATATTGTTGAATTCTTATTTTCCGTCAATTATATCATGTTGTTTTCTTTTGGTTGAAACCATAGCGGTAATGTGTATTATTGGGTACTATCCTTATCAGTCAAAAGACTCTTGACCAGTTGAGAGGTAACGAAATTATATATTACTTTACTTCTTTTCTGCAGTTCTTTTCTTTTCTGGTTAATAACTTTCGGATGGCAATATTTTTCCTTTTCTAAATCGATTTAAGTCAACCCTTCTTCCCTCACAAGATCACATTTACAGTAATCCTTCTACCCAGTATTCTTCACAGGTACATAGAAGTAAGTCTCTTTATGTTAATTTGTACAAAAATAGAAATCCTAAAGAAAGTTTTTCTCTTTGAGAGCATAGAATCCAGGGGAGCAAAATGTTAGGATCTTGTCAGAATTCGTTGTTTACAGTTTACAGAATGAAAAATTAAATTTCGTAAATTCATGACTTCTCGATCGTTGAGTGACTTGTCAAAATTTTACTCTAATTTTCTCTTTTATCTACATCAATCATTCAAATTGAGTTCCTATAATACCAAACAGTTTGCTACTTTTGGAACTAAATTGATTTCCTGTTACGTTGATGTCCTGAACTGAGTTGAGTGGAGAGAATGAACTCTTAAATCTTGCTTGTCCCTTGTTGTCTGGTTTTACTTTAAATCAAGAGGCTTCCTGTATAAACCCAAATCATTTTCAAACGGGTATTCAAATTGACTCCTGCTCAACCTATTATGGAAGGCCCACTCTAACCTGGAGTGGGTGATGAAAGCCCCATAGCCGCCGATCTGTTCCCATGTAGTGTTCCCATGGACCGGTATGGGCATGGGCAGCCTAGTCAATTAGTTAACCAGTTCCCATCATGTCGACGTCGATGTCTAGCGCTTCCAACACTTCCCGGTAACGCCGCCGCAGCGCCACCACCGCTCCGACACATGGGAACATGGACCATCGCCTCATCGCACGACCACGGCCGAGTGGTAGATGAAGAGGATGGTTGGTTCTGGTCGATTGGTTCGGCAAGGCACCACGAGAGTTCTACAACATCGTGATTTGACTGAGAAGGTGACGAAATGATTGGATATTTGTTATGGAATTGGTTTGCATTTATTTGTAAAATTGTTAATGACTAATCTATCTTACACAAGCCAATTCATTTTATTCTCTCTACACAGCAAACATATAAATAAAATGTTGCAATTTTTATCCATACAAAAACCATAAAACTAAATTATTGCTACTTACAGTTGGTTGCACGAGACGTGAGACAGTCCACCAGAATTTGTGCTACATATGGGCAGGTTGCCTCTATCTCATGCAACATACATGGTGTGGATTAATCATAATTAAATACAGTAAAATCATTATTAAGGCCTTCATTTCAAATTCAAGCTGTTAAACTGCCCATGTGTAGCACAAATCCTGGCGGGCTGTCTCACGTCTCGTGCAACCAACTGTATGGATTTCAATGTAATTCTCATGTAATTTAATGTTCTTACACTATATTAAAAAACATTGATTGGGACGGTGGCGTCATCCTGAAATCCAGCTACTTGGAGGTCATGAATTGTGGATAGTTATAAGCGATAGCTTGTTGATGCGATATTCCCTAGTGAGAATTAACTTTCGCACTAGTGAATATTAGTTCATCCATTAAGGCAATCCTTATAATTAGACCAATTCGTATATATGAGGTCGAAATTGTGGTTCGAATCCCACGTTAAACTGTCCCTTGATACCATTGGCTTTTGGGCTTTATTAACAGTCCTATCGAAGTAGAACGTTGGCCTTAGTCAGTAACAAGACTACAAGATCGCGCCACAATCATCCTACCCTCATCTCTCATTCTCATTCATATCTATACTTATTTAATACGCTAAGGGTTTTTTTGTCTTGAGAACTACTCCTACAATTCTCAACCGATTTTCAAGTTTTTGGTGTCATTGGATAGGGCTTAGTCTGAAGTTGTTTCCCCCAAAAATTGATGAAAATCGGACTTAAAATAAGGGCGCTATCTACAAATTAAATTTGAAAATTTCCCATTAGAATAACATTGAGATTGGTTTGAGCATTTTAAACATCTGTTTACGTACAGCTGTAGTTTTTGGTGATCACTGATATTCACAATATTGGATTGGTCGGATTTCATTGATCTAGAACTAAATGGAACTTATGTATTGTATGAAAATAAATTGCTCGATGTTGAGCAACACGTGCACTAGTTCAGGTTAAAATACCCACTATGTGAGGTCCCTGTCTCAAAATAGTGATATAGTGATATTATTTTTTCAATATCATAGAATGTTGAGGGTAGATACATGTAATTGAATGGGCAACGCAGCACATCTTATGGCTATCGTCGTAGTACTGTGCCCTGTGTTTCCATAAAAAAAGAATAGATTTAGATGATAATTCAAGGAACTAGATATTTTTTAGCTATTTAAAAAATAGACATAATAAATCGAAAATCAGATGAGCAGTGAAAAAGAAATAGATTAAACTATTATTTTAAAACATGTTTTTGAGAGATCTTGAAAGTGCTATCATTGACTATAGTATAGATACACAAGGTGTTATGTTCCACAATAGTCAATGGTACTATTGTAATCACAGAAAAAATATTTTTACATGTATCAAAACTAAGGCTTAAAATTAAAAGTTTATGAATAACACCGCTGCTCATTTAAAGTTAATGTGAACATAAAATATAGTTAGGAATTAAAGGTGTAGGGCAGAATTTTGAGGTGAAGTTCGTAAACTAGGAAAGAAGATCGAAAATGGTGGCTTATGTGGGTCAAAAAATGTCAAAATGGGGTATAGGCGTTTTTTGACTTCACTCATAAAAATTAACAATTTTAACTTCAACGTTTTACAAAGGTAAAAATTACTAATTCAATTTTTTACTTAGCTTGACTGGTTGTAGAGGAAATTCAAAAATAAATTCAACAAAACGATCTTATTTTTAGTGGTTTGTGTCATACCGCGATGTTTCATTTTGGGTTGATAAGATCACTTCAATTTTGTATCCAAAACTACCACTTTTTATGTTTGGGATATTATAGGAACTCCATTTTATTATTGTTAGAAATGGATAAAAGAGAAAATTAGCGTAAAAATTGGCAAGTCACTCAACTATGTGGAAGTAATGAATTTACGAAATTAAAATTTTCATTCCGAAACTGTAAACTACGAATTCTGACAAGATCCTTTTGCTTCCCTGGATTTGTATGCTCTTAAAGCAAACAACTTTCTTTAGGATTTCTATTTTGTACAAATTAACCTAAAGAATGGTACGTCTACGTACATGACCTGTGATGAATATTGGGTAGAAGGATTTCTGTAAAAGGGATCGTGCGAGTTAAGAGTTGACTTCAATATATTTAGAAAAAGAAAATATTATGATCCGAAAGTTATTAAAAAACCATTGCCTGTTACTACAGAAAAGAAGTTAACTGTAAGATATAATCTTCTTACCTCTAATATGCATCAATTGTTCAAGAGTCTTTTGACTGATAGGGATAGTACCCAATAATACAAATTACCGCCATGTTTTAATCAAAGAATACAACATTATAATGGACTGGAGACAGTTAGGATCCAACAATACAGTTTTTAATTATAATATACCATAATTCAAAATTTCGTCATTTTTTAAAAGTAACTTTTAATTGGATTTAAAACAATTCAATATACAATTATTGTTATTCTTATTCAAGAAATTCAATGATTGTTATTCTTAGCCCATTGTTATTCTTATGGGAAAACATTGACTTTACTTGATAAACTTTTGTATAGGCTGAATAGACGTACAGTGTACTGTATTTGCTTTCAACGCCCATATGGCGGTAAACATAAATATTGATTCCGATAGTGCTTACGAAAGGAAATGATTTACCTTGAGACAATTTGGCATGGACCTTTACTAGGTAGAATTAATTAATATATGATTTTAAAATCCATATCGCGGGGAACAGACATATTTCCATGTTGTTTATAGGGAAACAGATAGAAAATATTGAAATTAACAGCAGGTCTACTGCTAAGTGTTTCAAATTTGAGTTAGTCATATTCTTACATGCTTTAGTAAATTTAGCAGTTTAGTATCCTATCTGAAATAACTTCTCATTGCTAAGGAAATGGTAAAAATTAAGTTTAATAATCTACAGTAAGGGTTTTTTGTGAAACTATGACATATCTCTAAAATACATCACATTCTTACAAATTTTAATCATAATCATCTTGAGAATTACAAGTTATTTTTGACGTTCTCAGTTTGTGAATATAAAGAAATTTAGTTGGCTTTTCCAATCTTGTATTTTAGATTTATTTTCATTTGAGCTTTGGCTGTTCACATTGTTTATCGTAATTGATTTATCACCCTCCATTCCACCTAAATTAAGCAGAAAGAGAGTTTTATAAAATGAGACTTGACTGGCAACAACGCTTCAAAAGATTAATTGAAATATAGCTTAATAACTCATGTAAATGATTTTATTACTAACGAGGATTAAACACTGCAGTGGTAGTTTTGGACACAAAATTGAAGTGATCTTATCAACCCAAAATAAAACATCAAGGTATGAAACAAACCACTAAAATAAGATCGTTTTGTTGAAAATTTAATGATCAGTTTTTTGGTTAAAGTAATTTATCCGCCAGTTTATTTTAACACAAGTCTAAATATAATAAATGTCCTGTGAAAAAAGTGTTTGAATTCTCCGGTAGAGAGTGCTCATTTTCTTGTTTAAGTTAAATTGTACCCGAATAAAGAGTGATGTCGTCCCAAAAATGCTGTCCTCCTAAAACCGACTGTATATGTAACTGTTTCCATCAGGAATTATATTTCATTCGATTGCAGTGAAACGTTTGAATGTTGTTATCCACATGCACGTAAGAAAGCTCTTGGGAATTTTTAAATTTTCATGATTTTATCTAATAAATCAAATGTAAACATAAAAAATACTAATTCTACTTTTTTATAATAATTTTTAATTTAAATTGCTTGTGTTCGTAGCAATAGATATCAAGTTTCACAAAGGAATTATCACCAAATATCTGATATTGTAATTTCAGAATGAAATTAACTATATTGGAATTAAATTAATAAGCCATTGATCTTAGGAGCTCTCTTCCAAGTTAGATAAGTAAGAAGTAGAATTCAAATCTGTTATTTTCTTTTTATCTTGCCTTAAATTTTCTAAACCCTAGATGATTTATCAATTTGAAACACACCTAAGGCCCAGTGTACACGAGCGTCATAAATTTGCGTTGACGCAGCTTTATTATGCAGCGACGTTTGAGTAGTGCGTGTATGCTCAAATGAAGCGGGACAAACGTAAACGCTCGTGTGTACCGGGGACGCCGCGTCGACTCAGCGTGCACACAGCATATTTTGACACTTGTGTGAACTGGGCCTATGGTTTATTTCTTTATGTACAGTACTTCTAAGTTTTTAGCTACGTAATATTAGGGGTTTTTTTAACATCAACATGGCCATATGCACATAATGAGTATTAAAAACATATTGTTATTCTGGCACAGCCTTATAAGAAACTTGATGGTATGGCTCGCTTAAAGAGAGACAATAAATAAGAAAGAGGAAAACAGCGAGTATAATTTTGTTTTATTGAGAAAATGTTGATAAAACGTAGGACTACTCTTTTCATACAAAATCAATCCAAAAGTTAAATATAACTAAAAGCTATTTATTGTTTAAAGGTTTATCCCAGTGGATTTCCTTTGTCTCATATAAAAAATACACTCCTATACACTTCCATGGACCACCCTCTTTATGGCCATTAAAATGACTTTCACATGAAAACTGTATTTAACAGTTACTAGTAATATAAAACTTTCACCTAGCAAAATCCTTGTTTGTCAAATTGAATTGTCAATTTATAAAACAATTATCTTCACCATGGCTCGCATATTGAGTGAAGGAGCGGCTACCACACACATAGCAGCAGTGCCTCTGTTTTGCCGCATGGTTTGATCGGGCGCAGTATGTTAAATGTTAAATCTATGCAGTTTTAATAAATGAAAGCTTTAATTACAAAAGTGTATAAGCAAGTTTAAAGGTTAATTGCTTGTCTTCATAAATTATTGTGATATTAAAATTAACTTTATAAGTTTTAAAGTTTAATTTTTTTATCAAACTTAAAGGGTTTTATACACTTAAAACTGTGTTACACTTACCTGTGCTATCCTGTAAAAACACATAATGAGATATTTTTAAGTTATGTTTTGTCCTTCTCATGTTTTACAAATTTCAAACCCCCCTGGATTCACAACTATATTATTTTAATTATTTTTTTTTTTACTTGGTATACAGTCTAAAGAAAGTACCGGTACCCAAAAAGTTTAAATTATATGCATTTTTATATCGACTATATATTTGTAAATTATCACTCATGTATCAGAGAATCTCCATAACCATAGGGTATAGAGGGTTGAAATTTAACACAGTATAGATGTTCCTCTTTACTAGAAATGCTCACTAAGAAACATTTGCAAAATTCCTTCAGGGCTCTGCTCCACAGGACTTCAACACTTCTATCTTATGTTATTGTTATGGCCTATTTTTTATACAAACCAAGGCAACAACAAATCTGAATAACTATGGGACCTAAAATGTTAAAATTTGGTATGCTTCTATGGTCATAGGTGCTCACTAAGAAATGGTTTTGCTAAATTCCTTCAGCGCTCCGCCCACACTACGTCGATGTTTCAATTGAATTATTGACATTAAGGAAGAAGATTTCGTTCCTTTTTAAAGAAATTTTACTACTATTTTTAGATTATTTTAAAATAATTTCAATTACGGGTTAAGCCGTGGCGGGCAACAGCCAGTAATTGATAATACCCCCGTCGCAGCAGACCTGCGTACTCAGCGAATTTCCAAACGATCTTGAGATATTGTATTTTCCCCATTAACACCATACTAATGGGTATGTAGGTTGGCTGCCTTGGGATGTCATTAGAAAATGTTAGTTTTGTTAGGAAATGTAATAGTTTTACGTTAGGTAAATGTCAAACTGTATCTATTTTCGGCACTTTTTAATTTTCCCCATAAACCCCATGGGGGTGAGTAAGTAGGTTTGCCGCCATATGGGTGTTGTAAGCAAATATCAGTTAAATCCTTCCTAGTGAATGAACATACCAAATATTATCAAGTTATGGTGTTCTTTTCATTTTCCCCATAAACCCCATAGGGGTGAGTACGTAGGTCTGCCGCCATGTGGGTGTTGTAAGTAAATATCAGTTGAACCCTACCAAGTAAATGTACATAACAAATTTTATCAAGTTATTCCAATAAATAAGCGAGATACAGGGTTTTGTTGGTTTCCCATAAGACTAACATGGAAAACCTATTTTTGGCTTTTCTCCGTAACCTGTTAAGCCAAGTTAAAAATTCAAAATATGAAATTGTTTGTTTTTTTAAGCTCTTTTAGATGGTTTTCGTTAAAATTGTTGAATTTTGAAAATTAAGCTCCAAAAATGCAAAAAAACCCATTTTTGACCCCTTTGAAACCCCATAAAACCCCGTTCCCATAACCCGATCATGCTGGTTTTCGAACTCATGAAAATAGACCTAGCCTTACACCTTCATACCAAATTTCATCAAAATCGGAGGTCCCCTTCAAAAGTTATCAGTACCACGGACACACATATATATATATATATATATATATATATATATATATATATATATATATATATATATATATATATATATATTTTTTTTTTTTTGTAAAATTCAGTTCACTTATCAGGGCTACTATTATAATAAGTAATATAGAATAAAACCAGAGTACCCTATTTTTCATTTTTTATTCAAATTTTTATTTGAATTCAATCTCCAATAATATAAAATTTACGATGGAGATTCAAAATGAAGAAATACATTTTCTAGATTTGACTATCAGCAAAATTAATAACAATCACTCATTTAAAATATACCGTAAAGAAACTCAGACAGATCTTGTAATACCATCCACCTCGAACAGTCCTTGGCAACATAAAATGGCTAGCTTTAATTTCTTAGTAAACCGATTATTGAAAGTACCAATGGAGGAAATTGATTATGAAAAAGAAAAGGAAATCATAAAAAGCATAGCAGTTAGAAATGGCTACAAATCTAATTTAGTTGACAAAATTATTAAAAAGAAGAAGAATAAGAAAGTAAATGAAACCGAAAATAAAGAAAATGAAGATTACCTATGTGTTCCATACAGTTCTGTACTTAACAAACCAATAAGAAAAACTTTCAAGAATACGAACTTTAAATTAAGCTACAGAACCAGAAATAACTGCTTTGCATTGATCCAAAAAATGACGAACAATGACCAAAACAAAAAAACTGATAAATACAATAAATCAGGAATTTACAAAATGAAATGTCAAGAATGCCCCAGATATTACATTGGTCAAACGGGAAGGAACTTCTCATGTCGGTACAAAGAGCACATCCAGGCAATAAGATCGAACAACACAACAACTCAACGTTCAATGTTTGCAGAACATATCCTGGAGTCTGATCACACATACGGGAAAATTGAAGAAATGGTGGATATATTAGATATTGAAAGAAAAGGAGACAAAATGAACGTCAAAGAAGAAATGCATATATATTTGAATTCCCAGAACAAAAATTCACAAATCCTGAATATTATGCAAATACAAAAGGCTAATCCAATATATGAAAAAATCAAATATATAAGGAATAAAGATTCAAGAAAGAAAACCAACTCGACCCAATAAGCAAAAATAATTTTACATAAGTTAATTAACATATGATGTAATCAGCTAGTTAAGATTTATTTGTTTACATATTTTATCTGGTACTGTGACCATGGCCTAAGAGCCGAAATACGTATCAGTAGATAATTATGAATAAAAAATGAAAAATAGGGTACTCTGGTTTTATTCTATATTACTTATATATATATATATATATATATATATATTCTATATTACTTATATATATATATATATATATATATATATATATATATATATATATATATATACATATATATGAAAATGAACGAACGGTGTTTTTGGCTTCTGGGGACCTCAAAATGAAAAAGTAACATGGTCCCGGGCTTAGGTCTTACCATGGCTACTACCGTAATAGCGTATTCCCTATAGGGAAATTCGCTAAAACAATATGATTTGTTTTCCGCTATTCAAAAGAAATCAAAGAAATATTATTTTATTAGTGTCAACGTATCTGATATACAAGTTGAAGCAAAATATTGTGTTACAGAGCAAATCTTTTAAAATTTTATTTACCTAAAGGTATATTTTCATATATTCTTTTATAATTGTTAAACATTTTCATCTACGCTTAGATATTTATCTTTGAAATGCTAATTATTATGCTTTAATGACAACTATTACTGGGATGTTGTGCTAGGAGAGTACTGCAAGTGTCGTCTGATGCAATGTTTCGTTTTAGCTATCTCACAGTTCGGCCTTCCTCCCAGTGTTTTTGCAGCTCCAGTGCTCTCGTCTCCTCCCAAACGCAACATTCGCTGACACGTTCCTGCTCCGCCGCCCTTGAGACCACAATTTACAGCATCTCTAAGGGCGTTTTGGCATCGGGAAGAGAAGTGGTCCGGTACGAAACGAGATGTCGAGACGAATAAAGGTAAAATGCACGAGCGTATAGAATTCGATTGTAAAGAGATTTGGTAAAACACTAAGATAAGTTTATTGATATTTTTTCAATAGGCCTAAGCTTATCATAATGATTATAAAGAATACCTAACAAATGTTTCGGTTAATATAATTTATAACACTACAGTTTTTGCCTATGAGTTACTTTCGTAAAACATCCTAAATTGGGGTTTTAATTTTACGATTGCATTTTTATTACATTTTACTCTAAATATAACGTTTAGTTTCTATGACTCTAATTTACTGCTTTAAAACTTATACCAGAGATCGCCCAATAGTCTAAATTCGACAAACATTTCAGTTTACATGAAACAAAATATTTTATTACTGAAATATTTCTGTTGTTCCTGTTTTGCTGTTTGGCATTTGTTTATTGCAAAAACTATCAAAATTCAATAGCACAATCAATTACCATTCTTCCATAAGATTAACATTGAAATTTTGTATGGCGAAGTCTTGGAGGACGATTAATAAAATTTTTTTGCTTATACAACCACAGACCAAGCCCTATCCGACGAAACAATAAACTTTAAAATATGTTGTAAAATGTAGGAAGAGTTACAATTACAAAACAACCTTAGCATATTAAACAAGTTTATAAACAAGTGTATCAACTCTATAGATGATTTTTCACAAAAATAAGTTTCAACTTTTTAGTGAACAAATAAAACTTGTTTCCTCAAAGTTGATTGTTATAAAAATATAGACAAAAAATAAGTCATATGGGGTAGAGTCCGGTCTTGATAAAAAGAAATAGAGCATAAGAAAGTCCGTGGAGAGTTTTGAAGCACGGTCCAGGCAGGCCCTGTTCATAATTACATAATTAGCCCTAGAAACGTCTGAACAGAACTTTAACTGAAGATTTTTGCCTTTTATGCAATTCATATAAAATATCAATTTTATAGTTTGTTTGAAATGTTCTATTCGTAATGATTTTCCTCTCTTGAGAAAACACATTCAATGTTTTAATATAAATATGCATACTTCTTATTTACAACACTATTTTTATTTTATTCGCAATAAAATTAAAATAGAATACTATCCAAAGGCAAAGCTGGATGGTAAGATAGAAGGGACATTCTTATAGGTCTTTATTAGACGTTTGACAGTAAACTTTGGATTACAGTTATACAATATCTCAATTAAAAGATTACAGAATTATGTTACAACTGGTTTCAGCGTTACTGTAACATTTACTATGTAGGCCTACTCTAGAGGTTCGCCGAATACATCTCTGCGGCAAAGGTCATCGGTTCACTAAGGTGTACGTTTATGTAATCGCAAGATAAGAATTTTAATATAACGGACCTCAAGGCTGCAGGGCGTCGGCTCACCTTTTAGGCAACATCGTGTCGTATTTGGTCACGTTATAAAGAGAGAAGCCCTTTTCTTGGTGTGGCTGAATGCCTTAAAAGAAATAGCTATAAAAAATAGCATTTCATAGAGTCAATACGTCTAAACCCGAAATACTCTGGAGTTAGTTTTTTTTTCTATTTGTAGAAAACAAAACTAGGATCTTAAATCAGTGTACGTTTTTATAAGTGTCAACCGCATTTCCAAATTTACAACCCCCTGTGTATTCCCTTGTGATCAAAGAAATTATTTATTTATAACTAACTCGTTTCATCTAAAACCAAGAATATTTTTATATAAACAAAACTTTTTTATATTAAGCTTCTATCAAGAAAATTTAAATAAGTAGAACATATAAGGAAACACGCACATAAAAATATGTCACAAAATTTGAACTTCATGAACTCGCCCTTTGAGTACTAAAGATCTTGTTCTTTTAAGAACACTAAGCCTATATAGAGGCTATATACAGGGTGTCTCTGAACTCCCTACCGACCTTTTCAGGTATTATTCCTGGACCAAAGACAAGTCAAAATATCATATTTAAATTGTCCGGAAGTCTTTAGTTACTCACGCAGCCGCCATTTTGTTTTTTACACATAATAATTTTTATTTCCTTAACGGATGGTTGTATTCAGTTCATATTTGGTATGAATCTCTATCATAGCAATGTACATTTTCAGGAAAAAAATTAATTTTTTCTACCTAATATTTTCAAAATGGCGGCCATTTTAAATTTTCAAACTGAAATATCTCAAAATCGGTAAATTTTATAAAAATTTTACAAGACACAAAAAAGTTGACAAATTAAATTATCTAACCAATAGTACCAAGTTTGTAAGGATATGACAACAAATAACGGAGTTATTGCGATTTTATCCATGGAAAACATTGATTTTGCATTAAAATCAATGCAAATTAAGGCCATTTTAACAGAAAAATCAATGTTTTTCATGGATAATATCGCAATACCTCCATTATTTGTTGTCATTTCCTTACAAACTTGGTGCCGTTGGTTAGATAATTTAATTTGTCAACTTTTTTGTGTCTTGTAAAATTTTTATAAAATTTACCGATTTTGAGATATTTCAGTTTGAAAACTTAAAATGGCCGCCATTTTGAAAATATTAAGTGGAAAAAATTAATTTTTTTCTTGAAAATGTACATTGGTATGATAAAGATTCATACCAAATATGAACTGAATACAACCATCCGTTACGGCAATAAAAATTATTATGTGTAAAAAACAAAATGGCGGCTGTGTGAGTAACTAAAGACTTCCGGACAATTTAAATATGATATTTTGACTTGTCTTTGGTCCAGGAATAATACCTGAAAAGGTCGGTAGGGAGTTCAGAGACACCCTGTAGAGGGGTTTTCATACACTTTGCAAAACACATCATGGTTTTGAAGGCTTTAAACGTTCTTAGTTTTATTTTTTACACTAGCTTACCCGGCATGCCAACACAATGCTTACAATGCCAACCTGGAGGAGATTTTTGCCCTTCAGGTGACTTCGTTCGCTACGCTCCCTCGCCGTTAGTTTCAGCTCGTTCGCTGCCCACACACGCCGTCGGGTTCAGCCATGGTTCAGCTCATTAGCTACGGTACTCTTACTCGCCTCAAGTCTATACCTCAGGAAATTGCGATTTTGGAAATTTAAACAGCTGGAAGCTGATTTACATTAGTCTTAAATAGCGATGTTGTCAATTTTGTTTTGTTTACATGTTTCCCTACTTTTTTTAACTTTATTTAATTTACAATCTGTTCACAGTTTTAATATGATAAACATAAAGACATGAGTTAAAATCCATCCACTGACAGACTTAACATAAACAATTGTGTTAACTTAACACAAAAGGGGAACTAAATAAACAATTTGCTTAACAAAATATTGTAGTCAAATCTAAAATGTGGAATCGTTTAAGCCTGTAAGTAGCAGTGCTGTTGTCCAATAGATTTAGAGCCAGGTGATTGGGATGTTTTTCAAGTCTGGACTGGTACTTTAAACTGAATTTGGTTATTTCTTCTTTGACGGTTGAAATGCAGCTGTCTCTATGGAGAATTTCATTATTCACAAACCAAGGTGCTTGAAGGATGTTTCGCAAAGCTTTAGACTGAAATCTTTGAATTATTTCAAGAGTTGCTTGTTGTTCCCCAAAGTTGGATGCCATACGTCCAAACAGGTTTCAAGATGACTTTGTACAGTAAAAGTTTATTTTCAGTAGTTAATTTAGATCGTTTGTTTAGCAGCCAAGTAAGATTTTTTAATTTTAAATTTAGTGACGTTTCCCTACTTTTGCAGTAATTAATAATAAATTCCAAAAGCTGGAAAAATTGGCACAAATCGGCAACACTGTTTTAAATTCAGGCTCGCATTTTCGTGACGCCTTCTATAGTTTTTGTTACCAATATCCCCTCAATACTTTTAAATGAGAAAGGTGTTTTAATTATTTTTTTTAGTACAAAAATGTTGCTTCCGTAAGAATAACATTGTAACATTGAAGACGTTTGGGGCTAAGCCCCAATGAGGAATCTGGATATAAAGTACCCTATATGTTTTTCCTTGTTCTAAGCTACCTCCCAACCAATTGTCAGCCAAATCGGTTCAGCCATTCTCGAGTAATAATGTTTTGGTAGAAAATAAGTTTATAAACACCCTTAATCCCATTAAAAATCAAATTTGGTCTAAATTCAAGAAAAAAAACATTAATTTTTATCATTGGTCTTATGGGTTACTATTTTGGTAACGAAATAACAACGAACGGTATATAAAAAAATAAAAGAACATTATAATGTTAAGCACTTTTTAAAACAGTTGTTAACCGTGGTATAGTTGGTTGTTGGTGGTAATTTAACAGCTTGATTATTATGACACTATGACAAAAGTGAATTAAAACCAACGAGCAAGGCTCGGCTAACCTGGTACTGATCCTTTTTAAGTAATCATCAGGTTAAAAAACAAAAATATTGCTTCCATAAAATAACATGGAAACATTGAGGACATCTAGGGCGAAGCCCTTTGTGAATATTAATATGAAAATAATCTCCATAATTTAGTCTTCATAATTATTTTAAGTATTCCTATTTTAAGCCTAAAGAAGGAGTATACCAAATTTCAGCACTCTATTTAGTCGGAAAGTTGGAGATTTAGTATCAGTCAGTGAGTGAGGGCTTTTCCTTTTATATGTTGAGAAGATTGAATTGTTTCAATAAATGGAGTGTTTGATGTGAATAATGCTTGCTCGGTGTTTTAAGGGTATGCATAAACTAGGAGATCTTTTTCTTCGAACATTTTTTGAATGTTAACAAGTCTAAATTGCCCCGAAACGTCTCAAAACCGTGAGATGACCGAAGGCCAATGCTGAGCCCGAATGTGGGGCAGCTGGAAAGGTCAGGCGGGCGTCTGCCGTACTGCCAATGTCATCCGGTGCGGGATATCCTCCGTGGACCAGCATCACGCGTGCTGAGAAACGTGGAGGTCACATGAAATGATCTCACTACGGCACATTAGTCATTGGGCTAATGGTCCTGGCTAAGAGAAAAAATATGGTCTCAGTAGTCAAAATACACACACATTGGTGTCACAAGCACTCTACAAACTCATCCATCATTCATTCGTTTTCTGTTTAAAAACTAACGGATAAAGTTGGCGTTTTAAGTCTTATGTTTATGGTATAAGGCGACATTTAGTTACTATACAGCGATTCAGGATTGTGATAAGAAGAGTGTATTCTTATTAACTTCGGGTTTTCATGATTTTTTATGTGTACGCTACACAACCCGCAAGACTCTCCACTGTCATCTAAAATAACATAAACTAAATCATGTAGTTTTTAAATCTGTCCATGAAAAAAAATCTAACGTGGTTAAACTTATTAGGGAAAATCTATTTATATTTAGTTTCCATTCCGCACCCTTACAATCATTTACGGTTAAAAACATCTTGTTGGACTACTTTATAATCTTTCTTAGATGTCTTTATTTAAACTGTTGCTGTGGTTTGTTAAGTAATTTTAATGAGATCCCTTCAAATAAAACACCAGTTAAAGTAAAACAATTTAGTACGGTATGTCCTACACCCCCGGGTTCCCCTTTTTCATGGTGAATTCACTTCCTCTCTTCCCATTCAGAATTTCACACAAATTATACTGAGGACATCCACCAAAATATAGCTAAACCAGCGTGAAGGTGGATTTGTGCTCTAAACGCTATAGATAGGCAAACCTGTATCTACCATACAAACCACCCATTCCACCCACATCACCCATATCACCCACACCGCCCGTATCACCCGTATCACCCAGGTCACCCACCGGATCCCCCGGATGACCACACCCTCGTCGACCTCCACCTCCTCCCAAATGTCATCTCCCCCAGACAATGGCGCCCCCATAAATCCACCGATAATATCTGGGGTGGCCTTCACGTCGCTGACGGGACAAGAGCTCTTGATTTGAATATTAATATTCATCTAGGGTATCTATGCAGCTCAATGCATTACGATAATAAGATTGGCTTTACTTAGTATTTACTTCTATGTACTTGTACTATGCTTTAAGTTTCTATGCACTGGGTTCTGTTATGCTACTATGTTTTACTTATGTCAATAAAAATTACTCCCCATGTTAATTCTTTGGACATAAATTAGCATTTAAATAAGAATAATTCAAAATAGAAATATGCGAAATCCAACATCTTATTGCAAATCTGTGTCCTGAGAAAATTTCTTGACACCTTTAACGGGGTTTGGACTGTTCCCCGTTAAAACGTTAAAATTACACTGACGTAGAAACACAAAACATAAAAACATTTAAAGAAAACTTTAACATTAGTCTAGAAACACGGTAGCGTTGACTTAATAAAAAACAGCTCAGGTATTATACCAAATGAACAGTTAGAGTTACCTTTTCATAGTGAAATTCGCCACATTTATTTTATGTTAATAATTCAATAAAAATATTCAATATGTGAAGCAAAAAACTGTAAGGGCTGTCTATGTCTTCCTGAAAATAAACTTAAACCCATATAGTATTGCAAATCTACTAGCTAAGACGAACTTATTGACACCTCAAATTAAATATAAACCATGGGCGGAGTTTCGGGGGGGGGGCCTGGGGGGGCCGGGCCCCCCCAAAAATTTCAAAAATATTATGTAAAAACACAAAGTTTAGGAGCTAAATAATTGTCCATTCAGCTAACGCTCAAAGGTTTATCTCACTTTAACATACTCTAAAAAATAATACTATTTTCTTTATTTACATTTTCTAACTATGTTCATGTATGATACTGAAAAGTAAATTAAACAATAATAGATTATCGTAAATTAAACACTATTTTCCCAAACTACTAAGTAGGGATATTTCGTAGATCGCCAAGGTAAAATATAACCTTAGGCCCTACGGTTGGCAAAACTGACTGACAAGCTCAGGTGGGTAGGCACCTCGCTACCTCGCTACGACGCTTATACCTATGTGTATCTTTACACTTTGAATTAGTAAAGATTTACATCTTTTAAAGATGTAAAATTAACATGATTTGAAATTATTGTTTATTTTCTATACATCCCTATGTCACTAGACTTTTTATGCATCCGTAGGCTAAGTTGGCAGAGTTTTTATGTTATCGGGGAGTTGGTAGAGTTTTTATGTTACGTCAGTGTCACGATACACATTACTTTTGATTGATAAGTGTTCGGCCTAGAAGACTAGCGGTCCCAAGTGCCGCAGAAACTTTCTTTCTATAGATGCTGGTGGAGGACAACTCCAGCCATTCAAAAAGTGCGTTTTACTTGCTGTTCCATTCATAATAAAAAAGGGGTTTGCTATATAAGGGTACTGTATCTTTAAAGTACGTCACCAAGCTTCATAATTAAATTAACCAAATTTTGGTTAATTGGGTCAAAATAGTTTAAATTAAGGTATATATCTTGAAGTATAGCTAGATACACACCATTTTGTTTATCCCACTTAATAAATTTTATTTCGGTGACGGATTGCTGTTGGAACTTCATATTTGGAATGGACCTTTAAAATAATGCCAATGTCTATTTTTGTCTATGTTTTCATAATGGCGGATATTTTAAATGTGGGTAATTATAGGACATACCTTTATGAGAACTTTTTGCTTATTTTGACCTAATTAACCATATTGTGAAGTTTAGTTACGTACTATATGGTTTTTAAAAAAATCAAAATGTCGTGCATCTACTACATGGACAATCCTTTACTTAATAAATCACAAAAACAGTTCAAACAGGTAATTATTTATTGAGAGTCTAGAAAACGGGAGCGCTATAGTGCACTTCCCCATTCCTGATGGGTTCCATAAAAATGGACATAGTGTCATGACTGTACTCGTATCCCCAAAATACTTGTATCAGACTGTACTATCCACCATAAGTGTTTACTTCGAACGCCGCGGCCTAGTCAAAGATGGCTGTGTGTCAACCTGAATGTAGAGGTTATTGGTATTAAATGTCCTTTATCACTGACCCCTTGGTGGCCCCCCCCAGCGGTCAGAGGTAAACTCCGCCCATGATATAAACCAAGGTATAAGACTAAATTCCAGGGCCGCTCGTTCCGTTAAAATATAAATAGTTAAAATTGCAAACCTATTTTTAAGGCAAATAGAGTTTAAAATAGGACCTGTGCATAGGACAAACCGTCTCGAAGCTGTCCACAGCAATGAAAGAAGTCTGCCTCATATATTACTGGAAATGATGAGTGGAATAGGTACTGTTAAGGTTAGAGTACGAGTAAAGTAAACTTCACTAATACACTGTAAAAGTAAGGAATAGTTCAAAATTCATATTCTCGCTGAAATGCAAAAAAATTTGGTAGACCTATTCGTAGGCTACATCACAAAAACCTTAAAATTAACAATGAAATAAAAATAACTGAAAATCATAAACAAAGTGGCATTAAATCATAAAGATGATGGCAATACTTTACAGTTTTTAGTTAGTAATAATATAGATATCTTTCCGATCCTATGAGTTGAAGTAGGACATCGTGAGGGTCTGTGTTGCCGGTCAAAAGACAAATATAGGGTCATGATGTTGCACACATTGGAAACTGGTCGAGATACCAATCTGGGAGGCTGCTGCCAACGCAGATGTTACTCCTAGGTTACCACACTGTGCTGAGTATGTAATAGTAATTGGTTTTTATTTATTCAGGTTGAAATAATAAAACGTCTTCCAACACTACTCGATATATTTACACTTATACTGTAATTGTTTACAAGACGGTGAATATATAAAAGATCTTATAATGGCGATCGATTTCGACCAGTCACACCGGTCGTCATCAGGCCCAATCTGAGACTCAAGTATATAATAACAACATCGATGGCAGCGACTCTGGCGCCGCGTACACGAAACTACCAAATTTTTGCCTCAAACTAAATGCATTGGATGAGAGGTCTATTCACGTTAGTGTACATAGTCAATGTTATTACCCTCCAATCCACCACAGATAAACTGAGCAGAAGGAGAGTTTTATAAAATCAAACGTCTACACTGAAATGTCGTCCACCAGTCTAAAGCCGGTGCAACAAACGAATAACTTAAGTGGTACATTGTCTTGTGCGCGAGATGTAAGAGATATTTATCAGAGTTCAGACTAAAAATCTCAAGTAATGTAAACAACTTTAAAAATAAAATAAAATATTAACGATACTCAATGGAAAATAACATTGTTTTCTAGCAGATTTGCTACCAGTAGAATTTGTGATAAAAGTATTTAGGTCAGTTTAATTTCATAATATGTGCTCAGATAAAATAATGTAAAAGTTTTAGACTAATAAGGAAGATAGCGCTGCTTCCCTCCTCAAGTTTTCGTTCGGCCAAAAGATCGCGGTCTCAAAAAAAGTCTAAGTGAATCTCATGTCAATCTAAATAATAATTTAAGAATTTTGTTTAGCTACCGATTATCAAGAAATTTAGAATGGTTAGTCAACAGGGAGTACTAAAGTCCCCTGCTGGTTTTTTAAAGATAGTCTACATTTTTACTTTCTTTTCAAAACTACTTTTTAAGTACATTAAGTACTTTTTTAAGGGCCTTTATTTTTTCATGTCAGGATGGTGGTCAACTGAATGAGAACAAATTTACATAGATTAAGCAGGGGAGTATGCTTGATCTATGACAATACTTTCTCCATAGTCTACTTATGGCATAGGGAAAGAAAGCAATATCACCCCTGACTTATAATCTTATTAACTGCATGCAATGGTGAGTTATATTAATGGTAATTTTACAGCCTGCCTAAAAATATTTTTTTTCAAATGCAATACAAATAATGTAATTCCATACGGAATTTCATTAAACAATCCAAGAACGTATAGCATTTTAATATATCTTTCACGATAATTCCACTAGGAATACCATTGCAATAGTTCCTGAATAAGGAAGAACGCGACATCATTGACTATTGAACGCTACGCGACATGTCACCGACAACCGGGGGAGTGTCTGTGTGCAGACCTATCCAACACCACTTGCTCCACTACGCCTCGCCCACGCTGCGGTGTCAACGATCCTCTAGCATAGGACCAGGAGAGCTCTCCAACGGTCTTGGAGACGTTCCAGCTTCTCCCCCGCTCGAGGCGACACTGCGAGAGTCCTCCGGGGATGTGGCAACGGGTGTCAAATGCTCATGTAACTGTCACACCGATAAGTCAATAGTCCAGACGAAATAACTTGGAATACGTTTGATGAAAGAGGAAAAGAGAGGCAACACAAGAGAGAGGATGAAAGAACAAGTAAAAACTACTCTTTGTGTGGCGATAGGTTGGAAACAGAGAGAAAGATAAGAGAGAAATGAAAAAGTCAAGTAGAAGAGGAACAAAAAAAAAAAGTGTTGAGATTATTATACATGGTTTTTATGGGAGTTTATTAAACCTTTTATGTATCTATCGTTTCAGTGCCGATATACGCAGAACACATTTAATATTTTTTTTGTAGTTTGTTTTTTTACTAAATTGAAAATATTAAAATAATTTTAACCTAAATTTAACATTTATTTCACTAAACGTCCTTTTTGTATTTGTTACAAAAATGTTTAAAGTATTTAAAACTTAGAAAATGAACTTTAAATATCATTAATTGTAGTATATTAAAATTAATATTACAATTACACTAGCTTGTACATATTTTAGCCTTGCTCGTTTTTGCTATTGGACAATTAATTACTAGAACCGGACACCAAGCATTTGCTTGTCAAACTTGTAAACTCCGCTCCCTTGCCAGGTCAGGGGGTGTTGAACTGTGGTTTCAATTTAATGAACCACAGTTTGAAAATGTAGTGTTTGTTTTTACTACAGTAATCAGTTGGTTTTCGTTTAGTTCAGTAGCTAGAAAAAACATTTAATATGTTCATAAACATAAGAATAAAATAAACAATTTTCTTTACTGTAGGAAGAAAACAGCATTTTCCGCAGTCCTGGGACCAGCTCCAATTTTTTCATCGGCATGAAAAAATAAAAAAAATCCCCTTATAAACATTTGTCAAAATCCCCATATAAAATAAATAAAACATATAATAAAAATTCCTTTGCCGGGAAAAAATGTTGTCCATACAAACAATGCTTGTTTCAGAGTATATCACTGACTCGCCTACGGCTAAATGGGGGCTCCGCCCCCATGCCCCCTTAGGGGTTGCCCTAAATTCGTAAATTACGATTAAGTCTAATTTAAGCAGGTTACGTCCATCGAAAAACTGGTCAGCCAAGACATTAAGACACTAATAACACTACACATAATCAACAATAATGAAAAGCTTTGAAAATCGCCTATGACTAATTTTTAAAAACACTTCTTTTTCCCGGTAATTTTTGAAATTGAGAGAATTGTAAAATCATAATCAACCATGCAAATATGCTAAGTTTTATCCTGGAGGGAGGCTCACTCCCTTGCCCCCTAATTAGTTGACCCTATTCGTAAATTGCTGTTAAAATCTCAAGCACTGAACAGGCTAGTTGAGGCCTTCGCTTCCATACCCCCTCGTTGTATTCGCCAAATTTGATTGTATTTTACCAAGTGTCGAACGTTTAGGATATTCTCATAATAGTTAAAATTAAAATTGTTAAGGATTTTAAAAGCTACTATACTGTAGTAAACGAATCGCCGGAGGATTTGACGCCATGCCTTGCCTCATCTCCCTAACGTAAAAAATATGAAATAAAGAAGATTAATAAAATAAATGACGATGTAGAATGAATAAGCTAAATAAAATATTTTGAAGATCATTGAAGTAATAAATAATTTCACTGAAACAAAAATTGGAAAACACGAACAAAAAATTTGGAACCTGCCAAAGACCCCTATTATTCACAAAAATACTATACTTTAGGATTCACAAAAATACTATACTTTAGGAAATTAAAATGTATATTATGAAATAATTATTTATTATATAATTATTCTAGTCACTTCCCTTAAATTATGTTGAAGTTACAGGCATCAAGTTCAGTGAATGCAAAATTCGAACTTCAAATACAATGTAACTGTAGTTACATTTATGTCACTAATTCCCAAACAATCTATACTCTAACAGTATATGTAACAGGGAAATCCCTCCATATTCAACAGGTAAAAGAAAAACACATAATATTAGCTGGCAATAATGATAATTTTTTAAGTTAAAATTTTAAGAGTGTTTAAGTTCTAAAAATAGTGAATTTTCTTTAATATCACTGTCAAGCTAAGTTGATACAAAACTTCAAGCTTATGGAGAAGCAAAATTCAAAATTCAGCTTCATACAGCACAACAAAAGTTAATGCAATGTTTTGCAGTTGATATATAAAAACAATAAGCTTGAAATTAGTTAAAAAGTTCCCTACTTCAAGCTCTGTTCAATGTTTTAAGATTGTTAAACTTCTAAATATTGTGGATTTTCTTTTAAGCTAAGTTAATACAAAACTTCAAGCATCTTAATACAATTTTACTGTAGTTACTGACTTAAGTATGGCAAATATTAATTAAACATTGCAAATATACCTCAAATAGCCGGAGACCAAAGTTTTGGCTCAGTAAGTAACAAACAATGTAAGACATCACTAAGTAACAAGCTATGTAAAACAATCAGTTGCCTAACAATCAATTGTAAAACAATAAGTTCTGCCTAACGGGCAAAATAAAAAGACATAAGATTGGAATTTAACACAATTTATTTTTATGTTTGATACTTTATTGATATTTTATCTGTCATATATACGTGCATGCGCAATTTTGAAGGATTTAAAAAATATTACTGTAGTTATTAAAAAATTACGTCTACTTAAATGGTAAACCCCCCACATAAATAAATAAGTAAACGTTAAAAAACAGTACTGGAGGGTTAAGGACCAACAAAACGTTATATTAAAACACATAATATTAACTGGCATTAATAAAAAATTAGTTTCTAGTTAATTTTTTAAGACTGTTACACTTATAAATACAGTGAATTTCCTTTTAATATTACTGTCAAGCTAAGTTAATACAAAACTTAAAGCTTATGAGGAAGCAAAATGCAAAATTCAGCTACATACAGCTAAATTAATTGAAATATCTTACAGTAGATCTATAAAAGCAATAAAAAAAAACTTGAAATTAGGAAAACACACCCTACCCTTCTTTAAGCTCTGTGTATCGGCTTTGGTATATTTGAAGCAAAGTTGTAGTAAAATGAAATAAGTTCGCTTAGATCGTCTCAAATATTTCATAGGCCCAACGGTTTTGTCACTAGAGCAGGAAAACTCAAATAATTTTACTTTCTTGTAGGACTACGTGGTCGCTAAATCTAAAAATAGGAAAAAACAACTGTATATAACTGCTACATGACATTTCAAAAGTATATCTTGGCGATTGACGGAGGGAGAAACCGCAATTTGTCAAAGTTTTGGTTTTAAAAATAACATAAATTGGAGTAATTTTATGTCTCTCGATAAGTTTGCCTTGAGAGAGCTAAACAAAAAACGATACAAATAAATTTTTATCTCTAAGCTCATCAACCTATAGAAATTAAGTGCCATCCCAAATAAAGAACCAATTTTTGGGAGGACTATCGTGCAAATATGATACTGTCTTACCGGGTGTCCCATACCAACCTTGCACCTCTTTTAAAATTGTACAAAAAAAAAAACAAATTGTGCCGTTGTAGGTAAACATATTTTGCTCTGTTGATTGACACTGATTTCAATACAGAGGGGACCAGACGTAATTTTGAAGCAACTTTAAAATTTAATATTTTAAAGCCTAATCATACTGATTTAGAATAATAAATAGCATGACATTATTTTTTTTAACTGGGGAAAATTTAACATATATTATGTCTGAACATATAACAGAACTTACCAAACATGTAAATGTCTAAGAACCTCATTTAAAATAATATACCATCATAAAACATCAATTATCACGTGATTAGTTTTACTAAACATTTAAATACATGTTCATTAATCTCCGTCATGTTGTAAATTTAATAAAAACCATTTTGGACCAAACTGACAATTTTTGTTGGAAACGTATTTAAAAGAGTCTAAGACATTATTGTGCCGAGACATTTTTGCTTAACCTAAAATGCTCAGAGAAGAATGAGGAAAATCTAAATTTCAACCTGAAATATTCAATAAACTGCTAAAATTACGCGTACAAGATCAAATTGTAGAGTTTTCTTAAAAACCGTGTAAAACTAAAATAAATTATTTAAAGAGAGAGTTTGTATATTTGACATCAGTGACTTCCGGTCTGGAGAGGTAATTTCAGATACACCCTGTACATTGAAATTACTCTCGGTGGATAGGCCGCTTTACCTATAAAGGCACAATTGGTTAATGTTATAAAATTTCTTAAAAAGGGTGTTTCGGTAATCCGCGACTCTCTGTATGTTGGCAATTTTCTCAAAAATACAGGTCGGTAAGTTTAGTTCTCGCTTGGGAATCACTCTGTAGTAAGTGATGTATAGGAGATCTACTTTACCGACATTTGACGAATTTCTGATACCCCGATGAGTGAGTTACACATTCGGGAGTATATAATTTAGACTCGCCTACGGCTCGATGGGGGCTCCGCCCCCATGCCCCCTTAGGAGTTGCCCCCTAGTTTGAATTAATAAAAAGTCAACTTTAAAATAGTTTAGTTCCACAAAAGATCTGAACAGCCAAGACAGTAACAAAACCATCTAATACTCTAAATTCACAATCAATAGCAAAAAAACTTTAACAATCTCCTATTAGTAGGTTTTAATATCCCTCCTTAGTAAATAGTTTAAAAAATTGAGCTGTGAAATAAATATTATTTATGTAAATACTCTAGATGTTATGCTTGATGGAGGGTCCAACCCAATAATTGGTTCCCAATTCCGTAAATTACTGTCAAAACCTCATACAAAGAACAGGCTAGTTGAGGGCTCAACTCCAACGACAGTAACAGAAGCCGCCAATACACACTACTCACAATAAATAATAATAAGCTTTGAAATTTGCCCACGGCTCATGGTTTAATCCCACTCACTAGTTCAACTTAGTTGGTTAAAAAATATAATGGAGTTGTGAAATATTAATGAATATGTAAATAGTCATGCTCGAAAGTTGTTGTGTACAAATTTGAAGATACGATTATGATTGCACATGATTGAGGTAATAGCTGTATTCTGAAAAGATAAAAGTGGAATAAAATTATAAGTTAATACAGAGGATCGTTGTATGTAATAGAAGAAAAAAGGAACAAAATCAAGATATTTGAAATTAAAAAAAAAATATGGTATAGGCTAAGATGTTTCAGTTCCGCCATGGGGTGGCCAAGAAACGCAGGAATCATATATGTACCATATAAAGAAACGATAACAATTTTATCATTCAAAATCAGCAATTATTAATTTAACAATTTTAAATGTTATATATATCAGTTCCGAAAATTAATAAAAATAGAGCCCTAGTAGTATGTAATAGATCACAGGGTATTAGGTACTATAATCATGAAGACTTAAAGTCTTTATATAGTCTTAAAATGAAGAAAGTGGCAACTTTATATAGTCTTATAATGAAGAAAGTGGCAACTTAAGCACCATAAAATCGGCATACATTATGCATTTTCAACCAATGGTAGTAAAAAAAACCAATTGTGAAATAATAGCCAAAAAAGGATTATTGGTTAAATTAAAATACACTGAAAGAGTTACAATAATTGATAAGCATAGAATAGTTTTCAATTACAACAATAATAGGGTTAATTGAGACTTTAGGTGAGAGCACTGCATTGAGGAAGTTTGACGGACAAAGTGGCAGCGAGAAAAATTACTATTGAGTTTAATTCAATTGGTTATTATAATATTTCTCAGCCTGATGGGTCATCAGATATGTAGATGGTCTACAAAAAACATCGGATGTAGGTAAACGTTAGCGAAGGTAAGAATGGAAAGTTCAATCGTTCTATAACTTAATATGTTCGATTGTTTCCTAAACTAAAATCTAAGCCTGATTGGACAGCAGCAAATAGGTCAAAGACCGGATGTCAAACGTGTTGGGACACTTTCAACTCTCCAAAGTAAAACTGCACCAGAACTATCAACTGAAGCGCTATATTCAATCTGGGGATTCATATAAAGAGACAGCAAACAAATAGTAGAAAATTAAGTTATAATTACTGTATTAGGTAATTTTTTGTGCGAAAACCTACAAGAAAATTTCCAGCATGAGAAAACTAAAGTCTAGAAAATGTAATAAGACCTAAAATATTTTTAACAATTAATATAGAAATCAAAGCGGACATCACCTGAAAGTAAAGATACGCTTTCGATTCAGTAAACTTCATTTTCAACAATAACACAGCAATTGGAGGGAAAACCATACGCAAATATGCGCTCAATTAAGAATAATTGTCGGGAAGAGGTGTAGTTAAAAGACATCATTTAAATACAAGCGAGAACCAAGCGACTATAATAGCGCTCCAAGCGACATCTTTAAGAACCAACGTACTTCCTAACCAACACCTCGTCTTCTTAGAATTTTTTAATGATTTGAAAGTTGAAAATTTTTAGTTTTTGGGCATTTTAATACTGTATTAATCAAAGCGAGTATTACCCAGGTGAAATAACCTGCTCTCAATGCATCGAAACACCGTCCCCTACACAAAACGTTCATGTTAATATAGAGTACAATATTTGAATCAAACACGGGTGTAGTTGAAAGAAATCATTTAAACACTAGCGAGAACTAAACCTGCAAAGTGATCTACGTTACCCAACGGTGATATACGCTCACATGGCTGAACTACGTTACCGACAAATCTATATTTTTTACCTTTTTTATAGTTTAAAAATAAAAAAAGTTGTAGTTTTATGATTTTTCCTAAATTAAAACATCTCAAAGAATGTCCATGCCAAATTTCAAGTCTCTATCTTAAACGGTCGCTTCAGGAATTTAAGATCATCAGTGAGTCAGTCAGTCAGTCAGTTACACATGGGGCTGTATATATTATAGACTCGCCTACGGCTCGATGGGGGCTCCGCCCCCATGCCCCCTTAGGAGTTGCCCCCTAGTTTGAATTAATAAAAAGTCAACTTTGAAATAGTTTAGTTCCACATAAGACCTGAACAGCCAAGACAGTAACAAAACTATCTAATACTCTAAATTCACAATAAATAGCAAAAAAAGCTTTAATAATCTCCTATTAGTAGGTTTTAATATCCCTCCTTAGTAAATAGTTTAAAAAAATTGAGCTGTGAAATAAATATTATTTATGTAAATATTCTAGATGTTATGCTTGATGGAGGGTCCAACACAATAATTGGTCCCCAATTCCGTAAATTACTGTCAAAACCTCATACAAAGAACAGGCTAGTTGAGGGCTCAACTCCAACGTCAGTAACAGAAGCCGCCAATACACATTACTCACAATAAATAATAATAAGCTTTGAAATTTGCCCTCGGCTCATGGTTTAATCCCACTCCCTAGTTCCCCTTAGTTAGTTAAAAATATAATGGAGTTGTGAAATATTAATGAATATGTAAATAGTCATGCTCAAAAGTTGTTGTGTACAAATTTGAAGATACGATTATGATTGCACATGATTGAGGTAATAGCAGTATTCTGAAAAGATAAAAGTGGAATAAAATTATAAGTTTATACAGAGGATCGTTGTATGTAATAGAAGAAAAAAGAGACAAAATCAAGATATTTTAAATTTAAAAAAATATATGGTATAGGCTAAGATGCTTCAGTTCCGCCATGGGGTGGCCAAGAAACGCAGGAATCATATATGTACCATATAAAGAAACGATAACAATTTTATCATTCAAAATCAGCAATTATTAATTTAACAATTTTAAATGTTATATATATCAGTTCAGAAAATTAATAAAAATAGAGCCCTAGTAGTATGTAATAGATCACAGGGTATTAGGTACTATAATCATGAAGTCTTAAAGTCTTTATATAGTATTAAAATGAAGAAAGTTGCAACTTAAGAACCATAAATCGGCGTACATTATGCATTTTCAACCAATGGTAGTAAAAAAAACCAATATTGAAATAATAGCCAAAAAAGGATTATTGGTTAAATTAAAATATACTGAAAGAGTTACGATAATTGATAAGCATAGAATAGTTTTCAATTACAACAATAATAGGGTTAATCGAGACTTTAGGTGAGAGCACTGCATTGAGGAAGTTTGACGGACAAAGTGGCAGCGAGAAAAATTACTATTGAGTTTAATTCAATTTTTTATTATAATATTACTCTGCATGATGGGTCATCAGATATGTAGATGGTCTTAAAAAAAACGTAGGAAGTAGGTAAACGTTAGCAAAGGTAAGAATGGAAATTTCAATGGTTCTATAACTTAATATGTTCAATCGTTTCCTAAACTAAAATCTAAGCCTGAGTGGACAGCAGCAAATAGGTAAAAGACTGGATGTCAAACGTGTTGGGACACGTTCAACTCTTCAAAGTAAAACTGCACCAGAACTATCAACTGAAGCGCTATATTCAATCATATAGAGAGACAGCATACAAATAGTAGAAAATTAAGTTATAATTACTGTATTAGGTAATTTTTTGAGCGAAAACCTTCAAGAAAATTTCCAGCATGAGAAAACTAAAGTCTAGAAAACGTAATAAGACCTAAAATATTTTTAGCAATTAATATAGAAATCAAAGGGGACTTCACCTGAATGTAAAGATACGCTTTCGATTAAGAAAACTTCATTTTCAACAATAACACAGCAATCGAATGGAAAACCATACGCAAACAAATATGCGCTCAATTAAAAGTTTAATTATCGGGAAGAGGTGTAGTTAAAAGACATCATTTAAATACAAGCGAGAACTAAGCGACTATAATAGCGCTCCAAGCGACATCTTCCTAACCAACACCTCGCCTTTATAGAATTTTTTTATGATTTGTAAGTTAAAAATTTGTAGTTTTTGGGCATTTTAATACTGTATAAATCTAAGCGAGTATTACCCTGGTGAAATAACCGGCTCTCAATGCATCGAAACACTGTCGTCTACACAAAACGTTCATGTGACGGACGTTTAACAACTACGGACGTTTGAATCAAACACGGGTGTAGTTGAAAGAAATCATTTAAACACGAGCGAGAACTAAACCTGCAAAGTGATCTACGTTACCCAAACGGTGATATACGCTCACACGGCTGAACTACGTTACCGACATATCTACATTTTTTACCTTTTTTATAGTTTAAAAGTAAAAAAGTTGTAGTTTTATGATTTTTCCTAAATTGAAACATCTCAAAGAATGTTCATGCCAAATTTCAAGTCTCTATCTTAAACGGTCGCTTCAGGACTTTAAGATCATCAGTGAGTGAGTCAGTCAGTCAGTCAGTTACACATGCGGCTGTATATATTATAGACTCGCCTACGGCTCGATGGGGCTCCGCCCCATGCCCCCTTAGGGGTTGCCCTAAATTCGTAAATTAATAAGAAGTCTACTTGTTAAACAGGTTAGTTCCAACCGAAGAACGGGTCAGCCAAGGCAGTAACAAAAGTGTCTTATATATACTACTAACAATCAATAATAATAAAACGCTTTGAAAATCGTCTACGGGTTTTTAAACCCCCTTCCTAATTCATCTTAATTCGTTAAAAAAATATAATTGATAGTTGTGAAATAATAAATAACCATGTAAATAATTTAGGTATTATGCTCAATATCGGTACTGTAGAAAATTTTTGATACGCATATGACTGAATTAATTGGCGTATTATGAAAAAAAGAAGTGAAATAAATATTTCAGCTTCAATTTAAGTAGGTTGTACTAAAAAAGGCAAAAGAAGCATATTTGTAAGTACAAAAATATAATTTAAGTCAAGATTATTGTAGCTGTGTTTAATGAAAAGAAGTTTAAAAACAAAGAGTTTGAATGTAGTTGTGGTTCTTGCTATAAATATAATTAGTAGTGGTAGTTACAGTAATAAATGTTTCTCTGTTATTTAGCCAGCTCTTGGAGTTGCAATCGTGGAAGAAGTGACATAATCCCCTGAATCACCCAACTCAAATGAGAAATTAAAAACTTCAGGAAATAGATTACAAAGGTTTAAATCAAAGAAACAACGAATAAAATTTAAATCAATGAGTCAAAACAATAATTAAATAACATGAAAACAAAATTAAAGGAAAATAATAAAAACGGGGTGGATCCGCAAAAGACCCCTACTATTAGAAAACATTTTACTGTTTGTTTTTGAAAAGTTAAGTTTTAAATTACGTGTAGCTCTACTACAAAAATGTGTGATACTAACTCCTCCACGTTACCAACCACTTGGTCTGGAACGTCAACGATTTTAGATGCGGCACAGAAAAATTGCAATGGGGCAAAATTAATCCAAATTAAGTATCTTTAAATTAAATTTTCATAGATAAAAAAATGTAATGTGCCCACTATAGCAAAACAATAATGCTAACAAATAGAAATAATTGACTATGTGAAAATAACTATTAAAATAATCAAATATCAAGCTATAATAATGCATAAACTAAAGAAATTTAAAGTAACACTTAAACCAAATCTAGCATCGCCAACCACGATATTAAAAGAATCGGAAAATAAAAACTAATAAAAATCGAAGTATTGAAAAGCTAAGTTATTAATTTACTTGTAACTCTACTAAAATGTGTGATGCTAACTATTCCACGTCACCAACTACTTAGTCTGAAACGTCAACGAGTTAACATGCGTCACTTTAAAATTGCAATGGGTCAAAATTATTCCAAATTAAGTATTTTTAAATGAGATTTTCGTACATTAAAAAAAATGTAATATGCCCATTAGAGTAAAAGAATAATGCTAAAAAATAGAAAATAACCAATAATAAGTGTGAAAATTGCTATTAAAATAATAAAAAATCAAGCTATGCTAGTTAATAAACTTAAGAAATTAAAAATACAATTTGAACTAAATATAGTATCGCCAACCACGATATTAAAAGAATCGGCTGATACAAACTAATTAAAAATAAAAACTTGTAAATTTCAGGATATAGAAGAAAAACGTTTAAATTACTGAAATAGCAAATAACATTCAAATCAATAAGCGAAAACAAGAATTAAATAACATGAAAACAAAATCATAGGAAATAATAAAAACGGAGTAGATCCGCAAAAAACCCCTACTATTACAAACTACTAATTATAAGAATATAAAATCTAGACCTGTGAAATAATAATTTATTCATAAAAACCTGTTAGTTTTGTTCAATAGCCGTTTAAAAATTCTTAAAACATATTTTAAGTGGGTATTAAAATAAAATATAAAGCACTGAATATAAATAATGCAGAAAGATAATAATTAACTGTCTATTAAGTATCATACTAAGTAATAGAAGTATATAACGTTAAGATCACGGCACGAGCTACACAGAAAATTCATTGAATGCGAAATTCGGCTGAGAGGTTCACATGGGGTGAATTTGAATAAGTAATCTAAAATAAATTGAAATGAAACGAGAAACTAGCATTTAAATCTGTTCTTTTTGTTCACCACTTATTTAAACATTCTAAAAAAAAAATTTAAGTGTGAAAAAATCTAATATAAGACACTGAATATAAATCAAACAGAAAGATAATAATTAACTATTAAGTATTTTACAAAGTAATCGAAGTATGTTGCGTTAAGATCACGGCTCAAGCTTCACAGAAAATCCATTCGATGCGAAATTCGGCCGGAAGAATAATTCCGTGTGAATTTGAATAAGTAATCTAAAATAAATTGAAACAAAACGAGAACCTAACATTTAAATCTGTTAATTCTGCTTAACAGTTATTTAAAAATTCCCTAAGACATATTTATGATGTGTGTTAAAATATAAAAGAAACGAGCTTTCAATGCAGCACAAATTAGAGTGTATCCATCGAACACGGGTGTAGTTGAAAAAGATCATTTAAACACGAGCGAGAACTAAACCCGAAGAGTGATCTACGATACCACGCGGTGATATAGGCTGATACGGCTGAACTACGTTACCGACAAATCTATATTTTTTACCTTTTTTATAGTTTAAAATTAAATAAAGTTGTAGTTTTATGATTTTCCCTAAATTGAAACATCTCAAAGAATGTCCATGCCAAATTTCAAGTCTCTATCTTAAACGGTCGCTTCAGGAATTTAAGATCATCAGTGAGTCAGTCAGTTACACATGGGGCTGTATATATTATAGACTCGCCTACGGCTCGATGGGGGCTCCGCCCCCATGCCCCCTTAGGGGGTTGTCCTGAATTCGTTAATTGATCTAAGTCCCAAGTACCGAACAGGCTAGTTTGGGCCTCCATGTCCCCCAAGGGGTTGCCCTAAATTCGTAAATTAATAAAAAGTCAAGTCTAAAATACGTTAGTTCCACGGAAGAACTGCACAGTCAAGACAGTAAAAAAAACCATCAAATACACAAAATTCACAATCAATAGTAAACAAAGCTTAAAAAAACTCATATGAATCGGTTTTAATACCCCTTCATAATTAGAATTCGTTTAAAAGTTTTGTGCTTGTATAATTATATATGTAAATATTTTAGGTGTTATGCTGGTAAAAATATATACTTTAGGTTAGACGATTGTTTCTGTGTTAGATGAAAAGAAATTTCAATTAAAAGAGTTAGGGTTAGAGAACTAGGGTTCCTCTTAATTCGTTAAAAAATATAATGGAGTTGTGAAATATTAATGAATATGTAAATAGTCATGCTCAAAAGTTGTTGTGTAAAAATTTGGAGATACGATTATGATTGCACATGATTGAGGTAATAGCTGTATTCTGAAAAGATAAAAGTGGAATAAAATTATAAGTTTATACAGAGGATCGTTGTATGTAATAGGAGAAAAAAGGGACAAAATCAAGATATTTGAAATATAAAAAAATATGGTATAGGCTAAGATGCTTCAGTTCCGCCACGGGGTGGCCAAGAAACGCAGGAATCATATATGTACCATATAAAGAAACGATAATAATTTTATCATTCAAAATCAGCAATTATTAATTTAACAATTTGAAATGTTATATATATCAGTTCAGAAAATTAATAAAAATAGAGCCCTAGTAGTATGTAATAGATCACAGGGTATTAGGTACTATAAACATGAAGTCTTAAAGTCTTTATATAGTCTTAAAATGAAGAAAGTTGCAACTTAAGAACCATAAAATCGGCGTACATTGTGCATTTTCAACCAATGGTAGTAAAAAAAAACCAATTGTGAAATAATAGCCAAAAAAGGATTATTGGTTAAATTAAAATATACTGAAAGAGTTACAATAATTGATAAGCATAGAATAGTTTTCAATTACAACAATAATAGGGTTAATCGAGACTTTAGGTTAGAGCACTGCATTGAGGAAGTTTGACGGACAAAGTGGCAGCGAGAAAAATTACTATTGAGTTTAATTCAATTGGTTATTATAATATTTCTCAGCCTGATGGGTCATCAGATATGTAGATGGTCTTAAAAAAAAACGTCGGAAGTAAGTAAACGTTAGCGAAGGTAAGAATGGAAAGTTCAATCGTTCTATAACTTAATATGTTCAATTGTTTCCTAAACTAAATCTAAGCCTGATTGGACAGCAGCAAATAGGTCAAAGACCGGATGTCAAACGTGTTGGGACACGTTCAACTCTAAAACTGCACCAGAACTATCAACTGAAGCGCTATATTCAATCTGGGGATTCATATAGAGAGACAGCATACAAATAGTAGAAAATTAAGTTATAATTACTGTATTAGGTAATTTTTTGTGCGAAAACCTACAAGAAAATTTCCAGCATGAGAAAACTAAAGTCTAGAAATGTAATAAGACCTAAAATATTTTTAGCAATTAATATACAGTGTGGCCGAAAAGTCCCTTTACACTATTTGTTATTACGTTTTACACTGTTATAAACGGAACGACGGCCAATACTGCACTGTGGGGTAAGGGCGCAGGGGTGGGAGAAAGTAAAACCCCCCCCCCGCCTCCGCCCCGCCAGGGCTCAGCCCAAGGTCGCCGACGCCCCCTCAGTCTCAGTCCAAATCTGAGTCAGACAACATGGCGGACACCAGTGTGTTTAGTGTCGAGGAGCGTTTAGTTGCTTCTGTGTGGGTGCATGAGCGTCCTCACAACAGAAAAACAATGGAGGAAATCATGAATGACTTTGCAGTGCGGTTTGGGAAACCTTCACCGTCCCGGCAAACATTAATAGCATGGGAAAAGAAGGTGTTTGCAACGGGATCCGTTCTCGACGCGCCAAGATGTGGACGACCAATTACTCGAGTCGAATCCTGCGCTGCTGTGGAAGCTTCCGTTGCACGTTCGCCAATGAAATCCACCAGAAAACGGTCTTCAGAGCTGGGAATTCCACGAACAACAATGCAAGACCACATGCGAAAGGATTTGAATATGAAGTGCTTTCGGCCCCTGTCAGTCAACGAGTTAACAGACAACGACATGGACCTTCGTGTGCAAGCGTGCCAGGTTATGCTTCGACGCTTTCCGAGGCACAGAGACAGGAAAAACGTCATGTTTAGTGACGAATGTGCGATTTACCGCAGTTCTCGCAACCGGAATGTTTATTTCTGGTCGAAAGAAAATCCTCACTTTTATGAGGAAGTTGAAAATAACCCGCCTCACGTGATGCTTTGGGCTGGGATAACTTCCGACCACCTGCTTGGCCCCTATTTTTACGAGGGCACTGTTAACCAAGAAAGCTATCTTCGAATGATAAATGAATGGTTGGTTCCTCAACTAAGAGCACAGGGAATATTGGACACTGTTATTTTGCAGCAGGATGGAGCTCCGCCACACTTTGCGCTGAGTGTTCGCCGCCGCCTGAATGAACTCCTGCCAGACCAATGGATTGGACGAGGGTCTGCGAACTGTCCTTCCCCAATGCCCTGGCCTCCAAGGAGCCCCGACCTGACGACAGCTGACAACGCACTGTGGGGTTTTATCAAGAAAGAGGTGAGGAAACAGCGGTATGTCACAAATGACGAGCTAAGAGAAGGAGTAAGGGCGGCGTTTGGACGAGTCACACCTGAGATGCTGCGACGAATGAGCAAAAGAACATGGCGTCAAATCAAGCTGTGCCGAGACCACGGAGGTATGCACACCGACGTTTTGGACTAATTTTCTTGTTCACTATTAAGTAATTGTCAATAAATTTGTGATTAAAGAAAATTCGAATGGTTTTACTTAATACCTATAAAACTTATATTCAGTGTAAAGGGACTTTTCGGCCACCCTGTAGAAATCAAAGCGGACATCACCTGAATGTAAAGGTACGCTTTCGATTCAGTAAACTTCATTTTCGATAATAACACAGCAATCAGAGGGAAAACCATACGCAAACAACTATGCACCCGATTGAAAATAAATATCGGGCAGAGGTGTAGTTAAAAGATATCATTTAAATACAAGCGAGAACTAAGCGACTGTAATAGCGCTCCAAGCGACATCTTAAAGAACCAACGTACTTCCTAACTGACACCTCGTCTTTTTAGAATTTTATATAATTTGAAAGTTGAAAATTTGAAGTTTTTGGGCATTAATACTGTATAATTCAAAGCGAGTATTACCCTGGTGAAATAACCCGCTCTCAATGCAACGAAACACCGTCGCCTACTCAAGACGTTCATGTTTATTGTATACAATATTAATATCAAACACGGGTGTAGTTGAAAGAAATCATTTAAACACGAGCGAGAACTAAACCTGCAAAGTGATCTACGATACCACGTGGTGATATACGCTGAAACGGCTGAACTACGTTACCGACAAATCTATATTTTTTACCTTTTTATAGTTTAAAAGTAAAAAAGTTGTAGTTTTATAATTTTACCTAAATTGAAACATCTCAAAGAATGTCCATGCCAAATTTCAAGTCTCTATCTTAAACGGTCGCTTCAGGAATTTAAGATCATCAGTGAGTGAGTCAGTCAGTCAGTCAGTTACACATGGGGCTGTATATATTATAGACTCGCCTACGGCTCGATGGGGGCTCCGCCCCCATGCCCCCTTTGGGGGTTGCCCCGAATTCGTTGAATAATTTAAAGTCAAGTATTGAACAGGCTAGTACCACCAACTAACTGGACAGCGAAGACAGTAACAAAACGGGCTAATACGCACTCTTCACAATCAATAATAATAATAATAACAATAATATCCTTTGAAGATATTTCACGGGGCTCAGCCCCCATGCCCCCTAGTTGATTTTACTATTTTCGTTAATCATTCACAAAGTCTCAAATAATGAACTTTCTAGTTCCACTAAAGTACTGAACAGGCTAGTTCCATCGAAGTTTTGAAAAGCTAAGTTTTAAATTACGTGTAACTCTACTACAAAAGTGTGTGATACTAACTCCTCCACGTTACCAACCACTTGGCCTGGAACGTCAACGATTTTAGATGCGGCACAGAAAAATTGCAATGGGGCAAAATTAATCCAAATTAAGTATCTTTAAATTAAATTTTCATTGATAAAAAAAATGTAATGTGCCCACTATAGCAAAACAATAATGCTAAAAAATAGAAAATAATTGATAATGTGAAAATAACTATTAAAATAATAAAATAATCAAGCTATAATAATGCATAAACTAAAGAAATTGAAAGTAACACTTAAACCAAATCTAGCATCTCCAACCACGATATTAAAAGAATCGGAAAATAAAAACTAATAAAAATTGAAGTTTTGAAAAGCTAAGTTATTAATTTACTTGTAGCTCTACTAAAATGTGTGATGCTAACTATTCCATGTTATTAACTACTTAGTCTGAAACGTCAACGAGTTAACATGCGTCACATTAAAATTGCAATGGGTCAAAATTATTCCAAATTGAGTATTTTTAAATGAGATTTTCGTAACTTTTAAAAATAATGTAATATGCCCATTAGAGAAAAACAATAATGCTAAAAAATAGAAAATAACCAATAGTAAGTGTGAAAATTACTATTAAAATAATAAAAAATCAAGCTATGCTAGTTAATAAACTTAAAAATTAAAAATACAATTTGAACTAAATATAGTATCGCCAACCACGATATTAAAAGAATCTGCTGATACAAACTAATTAAAAATAAAAACTTGTAAATTTCAGGATATAGAAGAAAAACGTTTAAATTACTGAAATAGAAAATAACATTCAAATCAATAAGCGAAAACAAGAATTAAATAACATGAAAACAAAATCATTGGAAATAATAAAAACGGGGTAGATCCGCAAAAAACCCCTACTATTACAAACTACTACTAATTATAAGAATATAAAATCTAGACATGTGAAATAATAATTTATCCATAAAAACCTGTTAGTTTTGTTCAATAGCCGTTTAAAAATTCTTAAAAACATATTTTAAGTGTGTATTAAAATAAAATATAAAACACTGATTATAAACAATGCAGAAAGATAATACTTAACTGTCTATTAAGTATCGTACTAAGTAATAGAAGTATATAACGTTAAGATCACGGCACGAGCTACACAGAAAATTCATTGAATGCGTAATTCGGCTGAGGGGTTCACCTGGGGTGAATTTGAATAAGTAATCTAAAATAAATTGAAATTAAACGAGAACCTAACATTTAAATCTATTACTTTTGTTCAACACTTATTTAAACATTCTCAAAAACAAATTTTAAGTGTGAAAAATTCGAATATAAGACACTGAATATAAATCAAACAGAAAGATAATAATAAACTGTCTATTAAGTATTGTACAAAGTAATCGAAGTATGTTACGTTAAGATCACGGCTCAAGCTTCTCAGAAAATCCATTCAATGCGAAGTTCGGCGGAGAATAATCCCGTGTGAATTTGAATAAGTAATCTAAAATAAATTGAAACAAAACGAGAACCTACATTTAAATCTGTTAGTTCAGCTAAACAGTTATTTAAAAATTCCCTAAAACATATTTATGATGTGTGAAAAATATAAAAGAAACGAGCTTTCAATGCAGCATAATCTCATTGCTATTTTGAAGTCAAATGGATAACGGTTTGTTATATGAGGGATACTAACGTTACCAACAGCAAGGAAGCAGGTGTAGTTAAAAGACATGATTTAAATACAAGCAAGAACTAACTTTTCATTGCTATTTTGAAGTCAAGTGGATAACGGTTTGTTAAATATGAGGGATACTA